>JARQZK010005274.1:0-72504 GCA_030704885.1 Cynegetis impunctata | reverse complement strand
TCGCGTCAATGAAGTCGCTAAACAGGCAAAGTCCTCAGAAACAGCTCCGATTTCAATTTAAAAAAAAATTTATTTCAGTTGTTTTATATTATCAAAATCAGAAATCTTTCAGAGGGGAAAAATAATTGTTTTTATTGTTTAAACAACAAGTATGTAAATTATATAAAAAATAAGTTTTCAGCTTCATTATTTTTCAATTATTTATTTATTATTAAATAATAGAATAATTTATTATTTAATAACAGAATAATTTAGCTTGATTTTTTTCATTGACTCTAAAAAAATAACAATACACGAGTAATTTTGTCAATTTCTGTTTTTATTTAAAAAAAAGAACATTTAATTTTTACAATTAATTTGCCTATTGAGAACTGAGTACAGAATAATTATAGATTTGCGCTTACGGGTAGGAAAGGATTATTGCAGGTACCTAAATATACAAGAGGAACATATTTCAAGAAGGGCTAATCGAGTGAAAATCCCAAATTGGTACAATACAATGTAACTAGAAAAGTCATTATTGTTTGAATACACTAAATATAGGAGAATATATCAAGTCAATCTGGTCGTTCAGCAAGATATCTTTTGCATTATTATTGAGTTTAAAAATTTCTAATGATTCTAAGTAAGTAAGTTTGGTTCCTTTCGGTAATTTGATGCATGATTTGAAATTATCTATTTGCTGGAAATGTTGTGGTTTTCACGGCAATTTGATTTGAAAACGTTGAATCGTTTTATTTTTCAAGAAAGATTGTTGGTGTTCTTTAAAATCTTGTCTTGGAACGATCGACCAGTTGACCTATATATATAATTAAAAACCACAAGAAATAGCCAATACGACCTGTAGTTTCATAACATAAATAGCCCCAACGTATAAATTAGCCAAAGATCTGAATTTCACATTCAGAAAATTAACTAATTTCACTCCAAAATATACAGTAAAGAACTCTGTTGATTTAGTACAGAAGCTGAAAAACTTTGTAACTCCTGCTAACTCTTTTCTTGTTAGTTCGATGTTGATAATATGTTCTCCAATATACCAGCAGTATGATTGTTCTTACCACTTGTTTAGAAATTTTGCACCAATCCACTATTGATATTATAAAATAAATGATAAATTTTTCTTATTAGATATATGTCTTAGTCAAATAACTTCCAGTTTGATAACAAATTTTTTGAACAATACTAGTGGGCTGGCTATGGGGTTTCCTCCTTACAGTCCGCTTATTGCAGAACATTTTCATGTCACATATAGAGAACATAATATTCAATTCTACAAAAGCATCGCATATAAGTTTTTGGCCATAGATACGTTGACTGATGTTAATTGCTTGTTTTAAGGCACGCGAGACAATTAGATCAGTTTTTGAATTATATTAATAGCATTCACCCAAAATATAAAGTTCAAAATTGAAAAAGAATTGGATCGACAAAATAAACTTCTTGGATTAACTATCTTTCATAATACATAATACTTTGAGTTTCGATATATATAGAAACCAACTTTCACGGATATATGTATTCCGTCGGATCCAAATCATCCTCTTTTCCATAAACATTCAGCTTTTAAATTCACATGATCCACAGGCGTTTTCATTCATTATCCGTAACAAATTTAGCAAAAGAAATTTTCGACTATAAAAATAATTGCGTCAAATAATGGTTTCATACAAGTTTGATAGATAAATGATAAAACAAGAACGTACGTAGTCAACTAGCGTACAACAGCATATACCCCCAATTAAAAAAGTAGAAAAATCCGAAAAATTCACATCTTTAACATATTTTGGTCCTCTAACAGAAAAAGTTGCTAATGTCATACCTAAATGTAATATTAAAATTTGCTTTCAAACCTTAAGACAAAACTCTCAGGATTTTTATTCAATGCCAAAGATATCACTTCAAATTTGAAAGTTCAGGAGTTTATAAGTTTGATTTGTCCTGTATGTAAAGGAGTATATATAGGTCAGACTGGTCGATCGTTAAAGACAAGATATAAATACACCAACAAACTTGCATGAAAAATAAAACGGATAGATCGTATACTAATCGTTGCCGGGAAAACCACCACCCATTTCCACAAATAGATAATTTTCAAATCATGCACAAATTACCGAAAGGAACCAAACTTACTTACTTAGAATCATTAGAAATTTTTAAACTCAATAATAATGCAAAAGATATCTTGCTGAACGACCAGATTGACTTGATATATTCTCCTATATTTAGTGTATTCAAACAATAATGACTTTTCTAAGTACATTGTATTGTACCAATTTGGGATTTTCACTCGATTAGCCCTTCTTGAAATATGTTCCTCTTGTATATTTAGGTACCTGCAATAATCCTTTCCCACCCGTAAGCGCAAATCTATAATTATTCTGTACTCAGTTCTTAACTCAATCTGCCCGATTATGGTCTAGTGACCGAAATTGCAATCGCAGTTTTATATTTTTTTAAATATTTTGTGATAATAAACTTAGTAAATCCAAATTTAGTTTTGTTCATCATATATATATATATATATATATATATATATATATATATATATATATATATATATATATATATATATATATATATATATATAATAATAATTAGGCCTTTATTTCCTACAGGTAAAAAAAAAACCCAGTTACAGGAAAAATTCTTAAATAACTGAATGAAAATTAACAGAAGCGGCTTCAAAAATATTAGCATTACAATAACTAAAATTAACTTTTAAAAAAAATGAAATGACAGAGAGAAAAAAGAAAGAAAAAAAAATTACTTTAAGATATTAATACAATTATAACTTGAGAAACGATAAGAACTCAATATCACTTATGTCTATCTATCCAGATACTCCAAAAAAACTCGACTTATGGCTGAAAACGTATCAAAGTTCATATCGCAACTATCAGAAACCTCATTGAATAATGAACACATGTATCTAATAGGCGATTGTACGAGAGAATTGGTTCTTGGAGTGGCCAAGAAAAATAATTCATTACATCTTGAGCACCGCCTAGGCACCAGAAATTCCACCATAGCCAGAAGAGGGGGACAGTCAATACAGCCGTGTAATAGTTTATATAAGAATTTCAAAGAGAGAAGTTTTCTGGTGACTTCAAGCGATTTAACCCCAAACCTGTTCAATAAGTTATCCTGATCAAAACTTCTTGAAGGGTAAACACCATCCTCTCTCCACACCAGATACTTAAGGAACCTCCGCTGCACTGACTCCAAATGATACTTGTGAACATTGTAGATAGGATGCCAAATCATACAACCGAAATTTAATCTGCTCTTCACTAAAGAATTGACCAACTGCAATAGAGTTCCCGTATCATGAAAGTGATTGGCATTGCGCACAATGAAACCATAGGTTTTAAATGCAGCCGAGAGCATAGCACTTATATGAGGGACAAGCGTGAAACGTTGATCAAACAAAATACCAAGATCACTAATCTCAGATACCCTAGCCAAAATGCTATTTTCAACATTATAATCGAAGTAAATAATATTTTTCCTCCTGGTATATGTCACTACATCACACTTAGCAACATTAAGGTTCAGCTGATTTGAAACGCACCACTCAGACACATCATTCAGTCCCTCCTGCAGTCTCATGCAGTCCTCAATAGTTTTGATTTCTCCATATATTTTCAGATCGTCAGCGTACATGAGATTATGACCCTTGATGCAATCCAGCAGATCAATCACAAAGAGAAGAAAAAGAAGGGGGCCAAGATTAGAACCCTGAGGTATGCCTGATGCTGCCGTGAACCGAAATGACTGATGACCCTCGAATTCCACAAACTGACATCGATTATGCAAATATGATTTAATAAGTGAAACCAAACCGCTAGAGAAGCTAGATTTAGTTTTTAGCTTCCATAATAACTTTTGGTGACATACTCGGTCGAATGCCTTCGTAAAATCAGTATATATAACATCCACTTGAGAACCATCATCCAAGCTCTCCAAGACAAATTGCGACATGGTAACTAGATTCGTCATACACGATCTGCCGGACATAAATCCATGTTGCCTAAGTCCTATTTGCTTCTTAACTGTTGGATAGATATTGTTAAACAAAATAATCTCAAATAATTTGGAGAAATTAGAAAGAATTGATAAACATTGGATCACCCTTCTTCAGCACAGGTACAATTTTGGCAATTTTCCAAACCTCAGGAAATATGTTTGTTTTTACAATTAAATTAAAAATATGACACAATGGTGTAGACAATACACGAATGCAATCTTTCACTATGAAACTTGGAATACCATCTGGACCAGCTGTGTTTTTTGCATTCAACCTTCTAGCAGCAACCAAAATATCTTTTTCTGTAATATTACTAACATGGACATTATGCTGATCAACACTCACACTATCATCCGGTAAGTCCACGACAACCGGATCAGTATAAACAGATCTGAAGTATGTTGCCAAAGCATCCACTATTTCTCTAGGTTTGCTATACCGCCCTTCACCATCCATCATTACACCTGGCAAACGTGAGTTGCCCTTCTTATTTCGGAGAAATGACCAGAACTCGGGTGGATTAATTTTTATATTAGCTTCCGATTTGGAAACAAAATTCTTGTAGGCATACTTGATCTCAGTTTTAACTTTATTACGTATTGTCTTGAATCTTTCATGATTAATAGTGGTTGGCATCCTTCTAAACCTTTTGAAAGCCCTTTCTTTAGTGTATATATAGTTTATCAATTCAGGTGTATACCAACTTGGAAAACGCCTTTTCCGATTCAATTTATAAGGAACACATTGCTCAAATATACTATTAATAATATCGTAAAACTTGATACACGCAACTTCTGCATTATCGTTAACATCAGAAACCAGAGACCAATCAGCATCAAGGATCAATTCATACATACGTGGAAAATTAGCCTTCCTGAAGTTAAATTCGTTTGATGGAGATCGGTGCACTCCAAAGTTGCTCGTACCTGATAGTTCCACTTGTACTGTGAAATGCAAAGGAGGGTGATACTCGTCCACTGGTACCAAAGAAGAATTGTCTCTCAACATACAACAGGATACATTACCGAACAGAAGATCCAGTAGCCTATCACGAATATTTAGTTTTTTATTAAATTGTACAAGATCTAATATTTCTGAAAACAATTTCAAGCAAATACATTTATTATCAGTTAATGGGTCCAAAACATACAACGGCGCATTGAAATCACCAACAATTATTACTTTCTTATTTAGTACAGCATCAAGAGATGACAGGGAATCTAAAAACAATCCATATGTAATATAATCTACTGATGGGGGTATATACACAACTATTATCAACATGAATGTTGAGTCGGATTTTATTTTACATCCAACTATATCAATAGAAGGAACTAAATTATTCAAAATTTCCAAATCAACATATTCAGCATGCAGTTTTTCATGAGCCGCAATAAGCACACCACCTCCCCGAATGTTATCTGCACCAGACGTGCCACGATCCTTTCTAAACACTGTAAAATATTCTGGGAATAACTCAGAGTTAAATAGTCCATTCTGCAGCCAAGTTTCCGTCAGACAGATAATATCGAAATTGCAACTGAATACTGAACAAAAAAATTCTTCTGTTTTCGTCCTAAGTCCTCGCACATTCTGATAATAACAGGTCAGCTTGTCACAGTAACTGGGGTGTATCAGTTTAACTGTTTCACTGTAGGTACACCTCTAACAAATTTTAACTGAACATTTTCTCCTTCAGATTTACGTCGTTCTATATCAGACTTTACTTGATCATAGTAGTTTCTCTGTCTAAGAGTTCTATCGGATGACAATGAAAATCGTGAGTATTGACTTGAATTTTTCAAAATTTTTGCTTTAGAGAGGAAACTACGAGCATCACGTACATCAGACAAAACAATTTTCAAAGGACAAGGCTTTCTAGTACCCTCATTAATTTTACCGAGACGCTGAATAGCAATAAATCACCTTGAAAATCTTCCTTTATATACTACAATATACTAGTTACATTACTGGTCTCTCTTTCAATTCTTTCATTTCTAGGTATTTCGGACGTCAATTCAGGAAGACCGTATAGTATTAAATTATTTTTCCTTGATTGGCGATCTTCAAACTCATTCATAATTTCCTCAAAGACCTGACTTGTCAGACTTTGGTATTCACCCACCTGAATAGATTGGATAGAGTTCTTAAGATCTTTTATCTCATTCTGCAAAGCTACAATGACTGACTTTAAAGAAGAGAGATCACTACCAACATTCTCACAATTTCGACAGCTCCAGGTTATTGATTTCTTTGAATTTATAACCCGAACCTCCGAGCTACTCAGTCCAACACATGTGTTACCATAATTGTGATGGCAAACCGAGCATGTTAAAATTAAATGATTTTCAAATGCTTTATCGCATATATATATATATATATATATATATAAATATATATATATATATATATATAAATATATATATATATAAATATATATATATATATATATATATATATATATATATATATATATATATATATATATATATATATATATATATATATATATATATATATATATATATATATATATATATATATATATAAAATTAAGTGAACTAGGACATTTATTTGAAACTAATCAAACCAACCTCCTAGCGGAGCTGGTTATAAGAGTTCACGAAGTATCGAAATATCTACATCTACCTTGGACGGTTATGGTTAGAAATGTTCATTTGTTTATCACAATCGATGGAAATTGATAGACAGACTGTTTCGCCCTTATTGGGGCTCATCAGTATCATCAATCCATCGAAAGTGATAACCAAACCAACATTTCAAACGATCTTATATTTTCCTTCTAGCAACGCAATGGCATATAAATATGACACAGCGCCACCAGTCGGAAACAATTGAACCACATCTTACAGATAGCCGAAACATTTCGGCAACGAGAATTACCGTCTAAGGTAGATGTAGATATTTTGATGCTTCGTGAACTCTTATAACCATATAACGTGTAAATTCCCCGCTTAACCGCCGCCACTGAATTGCTGATCGAGATACCGTGATTCACGCTATCAGACTCGTCCAGTTAGTAATGACTTGCGTACGACGAGAATATCGATATAGCGTCAAATTTGCACGTGCACGTATAACATCTCTTTTTTGGCAGGTATCCGTTGAAGATACATCGTTAAGAGTCAAATGAAATTCCATATCTATTAAACGAATATTTGATTAAAGTTTATTAAAATTATTAAGTATCTGTGGCGTCTGATAGACGGTTATGAGATAAGTTATGAGAAGAAATATAATTATTTCGTATAAATGCATTATCTTGAAAATCTGAATTGATTCCTTGTTTCATTTTCCGCCATTTCATTTTTTTAAATTTATCTATATTAAATTATTTATCTTTCAATATTGAAATAATCATCTTGAATTTCTTAATTTAAAATATTTTTAATTTATTTGCTTATTTCACTCTCTCAATTTGACACAAGATTTTTGTAGGCTAACGATGGCAAATTTCACATGGTCCTATCTTATGTTCAGTTTAATGTTGGAACATATACTGTCTTTCTTAGCATCTTTGCTTGAGATAAATCTAAATGTTAATTTGAATTGGCCATCGATACCCTACAGAGATTCTTGGGCGATTTTAAGTTTGAGATTGTATGTTGATTTGCCCCGAATTATTTTACCTTAGCTGGAGTTTAAAAGATAACCTTGGCTGGAGCTAGTAATCATTTTGATTGGAACTAAAAACCACTTTGGCTGGAACATTTATCAGAAGCCACGATATAACCGTAGCTAAAACTACGAAACAACTAGGGACGAAGATTTCCAAGCGTGGGGACAAGAATAACAAATCAACAAAGTACAATCCACCTAGGATAATTAATAAAACGTCGATAGAAAACTAAAACAAATGATCAGATAAGTTTAGTTGTGTATGATAAAACAGTAGTAAATACCTTCATTTTATATTCTTGTTATTATTACTGTAAACTAACCAGTCTTATACATAATTGGCGTCCCAACGTAAAGGGCCTAATTTTTTTTAAATTTAACTTTTCTCTTCTGGTTGGTTCTCAGTGGTAATAACTTGTGCATGAGTTTATGATTAGTGAACTTCCTTCGTTAACTAAATTCTTTGATTAACCTTTTCTTTTTATAAATTTTGAATTATTCCTATTTGTATTTTGTTTTTACTTAAATTTACTTAGACTCTTTCTTTGATATTTTGTTGATATTTTGAATACCTAACGTTAAAATTTATCGTTGTCTTATAACTTTTCTTTTAACTTTAATGCTCTGATTACAATATGTCGTTAAACCCTAACTTCCTTAAGGCTCATGAACTAACTTATGAAGTATCAATTCGGTTAGGAAGTAAGGTTAGTGAAACTGTAGATAGAAATCGCAAAACGTTAAGGGGAGCTCTCTCACAAGAAGGGGCTAACCGAAGTTTTATTTCTTCAGTTGATATCTATACATTTGAGGAGAATGTCGCAGAGTTGAAACTTTCTTTTAAGAGTATCGTAGGCCTTATAGCGAATATTACAAGGACTTCTTCAGGTGATGATTTCAATAGAATTGTTACTCGTTTGACTCATTGCTCAGGTCGATTCCATCGTCTACAACCAACAGATGATATTGAGACATCACAGAAGTTAGACTTGTTGTCAGAACTGTTAGGATTAGAGTCTGATTTATCAGAAAAACAATTTTTTGTCAATAATCCTGCGTCATCAACTCCAACTAAAAGTTCACTTCCTATTTGTGATTTAAATAACTCAAGTAGTGGTAAAAAAGTTTTTAAGTGGGGGATTAAAAAGTTTTCTGGCCGTGAACCATTAATTCCTTTTTTGGAACTGGTGGTATCATTGAAGTTATCACGTTGTTGTTCGGATAGTGATCTTTTTGAATCTGCTTCTGATTTCTTTCAATTAGATGCATGGACATGGTGGCATAATCACTATATTAGAAAATCTTTTAGTAATTGGTCAGAGTTAGTTTCGGGATTGAAACAAACCGTTTTACCTGCTAATTATGATCAACTTCTACTTGATTAGAAGCCCAGTTCAATCGTTTAAATGTCCATCCTTCAGATAAAGAAATGACAGATATTATGAGAGTTAATTTATTGCCAGATTTTATTAGAGCTTTGGTGTTACATGATATTAATGCCCTCTTTGATTCTACTTTGTAAACGTGTCGAAGATACTTTAGCTTTAGATATAACTTTTTTTTTCAAAGAGGTTAAACGTTTCTGAAGGGTTAAACGTTTCTGAAATATCTTCTAACTTTAATGTAACTTGTTGGAATTGTCGAAAGTCAGGACACAAATATAATACTTGTAAAAGGCCCAGAAGAAAATTTTGTTATGGTTGTGGTGTTGAAGGTTTTATTGAACCCAATTGTAAAAATTGTCAAAAAAACGTACAAGCTGGGGAATTTATAGCAGAAAGTTCCAACCAGCCAAGCACTTCAAAGTACCATGCCGAAAAACTTGCTCAAAAATAAACAAAAATTTACTTTTTCTCCTGAAAAACTTTTAGTCGTAGTGATTGGGAAAATTGGCTTCTCACAATAAAAAAATTTTATCTCTCAGGTAACATCTCTGAAAACAATATAGTTCCACAATCACAACCAACAAGTATAACAAACAATAAAGTCTCTATTTCACCCTTACTTAATAAACATGTACATGATAACAGGCCATATAAAAACGTAATTATATCTAATGAACTTGTTTCTGCACTACTCGATAGTGGCAGTAACGTTTCGGTTTTAGGCTCTTCTTTTTTTCTATATTTTGAAGAAACTTAATTTGTCTATTGATTACGAAGTTTCAGTTAGTTTAACTACAGCTGATAGTCAGGCGCAAAATACCTTAGGATATGTAACTCTACCTATTAGTGTTAATAATATTGTCAAAGACATCAAAGTTTTAGTGGTACCATCTATATCTCGCAAGCTGATTTTGGGAATGGATTTCTTAAAACTCTTCAACCTTAAAGTTGACTTTTCCAAATTCACTTACAATACATCTTCACTTTTAACAGCGTCTCTTCATGCTATTCAATCTATCGATAACTTATCTGACTTTCAACGAGAAGAGTTGCACGACATTGTTGATTTGTTCAAAACAATAGGACCTGAAGATAAGATAGGCAGAACGCATTTATATACACATCACATTAAAACTGAAGGTGGCCCTATTAAACAAAGACAATATCCATTATCCCCAGCTATGCAAACCATTCTGAACAAAGAGATTGATAATATGTTAAATCTTGATATAATTAAACCAGTAAATTCATATTCACCTTGGTTGTCTCCACTTTGGTTGGCTGACAAAAAGAATGGTACTCATAGAGTTTGCTTTGATGGTAGAAAATTGAATAATATTAGTGTGCCTGATAGTTATCCTATGCCTCTTATCGACACGATTATAAGTAAAATTAAAAACACTTCATTTTTGAGTTCTATAGATTTAAAATCAGCATTCTTTCAAATTCCGTTGAACGAGCAGTCCAAATTAAAAACTACATTTTCCGTTCAGGGTCGTGGTCTGTTTTGCTTTAACGTATTACCTTTTGGTCTCCATAGTTCTGCTCAGGCAATGTGCAGATTGATGGATGTAGTTATAGGTCCATCTTTGGAACCTTATGTATTCTACTACCTTGATGATATCGTGGCTACATCTGATTTCGATACTCACCTAGCAACTTTGAGAAGGTTATTTAAGCGTCTTAAGGAGGCTAATCTAACAATTAATTTTGATAAATGTAAGTTTTGCCGTCCGTCACTTAAGTTTTTAGGATTTTTAGTAGATGAATAGGGACTCCGAACAGACCCAGAAAAAGTACAATCCATTTTAGAGTATCCAGTACCAACAAACACTACACAGATCAGGCGTTTAATCGGTCTAGTTGGTTACTATCGTAGATTCCTTAAAGACTTTTCAACTATCTGTAGTCCAATTTCGGATCTCTAAAAGGGCCGAAAGAAAGGTCTAACTATTTGTCGGACAAAGGAGGCTAACGAGGCTCTTATCAAAATTCAATCAATATTAACTTCAACACCAATTTTAGCCAGTCCCGACTTTAGTAGAAGATTTTTTCTTGCCTGTGATGCATCAAATGCTAGTGTTGGAGGGGTAATTTTTCAAGAAAATGATTGTTTGGAACATCCTATAGCATATTTCAGTAAAACTTTGAACAAATGTCAGCGGAAATATACAACCACCGAAAAAGAACTACTTGCTATTCTTCTTTCAATTGAACGTTTCAGACCCTACATTGAGGGAACTGACTTTACTGTAATTACAGATCATTCAAGTCTTATTTGGCTCAGTACGATGTGCATCGTTCTGGAGTACTTATGAATGTTCCTGACTCCCTTTCACGAATTCCTGAAGCGTTAGAGAATGCTGTGTTGGACTTGTCTACTTTAAAACCTGATAAATGGTATCGTGGGATGCTTAGTAAAGTGTCTTCTAATCCTCATTTATATCCTGATTTTAAGATCGTTGGTAAAGTGTTATATAAACATATATTGTCTAGATCAAAGTTCTCAGACGAGGGTTCTGTGTAGAAAATTGTAATACCTAATGACAACAGATCCGAAATATTAAAAATGTATCATGATGACCCTTTGGCTTGCCATCTAGGCGTTTTTAAAACCTTATCTAGAATTTTTTCCTTGTATCATTGGCCAAAGGTGCGAGAGTCAGTTCTTCACTATATTCGAAACTGTAAAATTTGTGCATCTTGCAAGGCAGATAACCTACCTCAAGCTTTCCATTCCAGTTAATATCCGCAGATATGTTAGGTCCCTATCCAAGATCTAAAAACGGAAATCAATATGTGTTAGTTGTAACTGATTGGTTTACCAAATTTGTCTTAATTCAGCCTTTACAGAAAGCTGTTTGCAAGTTTATTGAAAATCAAGTCTTCTTGTTGTTTGGTGTGCCCCAAATAGTAGTAGTCGATAACGGAGTACAATTTACTTCTAATGATTTTAAAAACCTAATTAAAAAGTACAACGTTCAGAAGATTTGGTATAACGCCCGATATTTTCCGCAAATTAATCCCACTGAACAAGTGAATAGAACCATCACTACTGCAATTAGGTCATTTATACACGAAAACCAACATAACTTGGGACCAAAATATTTACCAGATAGCTCAGGCCATAAGATTGGCTAAGCATGAAGTTACAGGTTTCTCTCCCTCGTACTTATGTTTTCTTAGGAATGTTGCTACTGATGGTGCTTTTTATGGGCAGATTTCAGAAAATGCTGATAACGTAATTTTTATTAGAAATAAAACTTTAGATCCTACTTTACAAGAAAAATTACCAGAATTGTATGAAAATGTCCAGAAAAGAATCTATCACGCACATAAAACCTAATGAACTAGAACCTATAAATGTATTACCAATCTCTCAGCTAGCTCGGGCATATATCTCAAAAGGGAGAGTGGTTACAACCAGCTCCGCTAGTAGTTTTGTTTGATTAGTTTCAAATAAATGTCCTAGTTCGCTTGATTTTATAACCACGGTGCGTGTTTTCCGTTAACACGAATAATATTTTTTTGCGGACTTCACCAGGGGTAACACTGAAATTACATTACAAGTTACAGATAACAAAATTACATGTACTTAGAATAGGACTCACGATACTAGTACTAAATTTAAAGCGGTACATTTCTCAGAAACAGACAAATCATTCGACCTACAATTCAAAGCGTGGGTGCTAACCACCACAACGCCACATGACCCTGATATCCAGAAAAACCATATTTAAAATAGTGCCGTTTCTACAAAAATTTAATAAAACAGACGTGTATACCTACGGCATCATATAGAAGGAAGACATCTTGTTTAGTCATATGACGTCAGAGTAACTAACCTCAGTGCAAAAATTTACAGCAACTAAACAAAGGAGCTGGTTAAAAGACATCCCTATAATAAACTTCAGTTAATTTGAGCCACCATTACATTCAAATTTTATATTATAACACTGTAGGACCGGCGAATTCTCAACCATGAACCTACATTAGTGGAATGTGATACTTTTTATCAAAATAATCTCAATACCTGATAAACATAAAACAATAAACCGACGCAGAAATAATTACGTCTCTTACATAAATATAAAGTGAAGAAGGAAAATTCTTTAATAATTTAAAAAATTATCAAACAACTTTCCAAGGAAGCTGGTTATACGTATTCAGCAACGCAAAATCTGCATTCACAATCGAACGGTGAATTATAGAAATTGTCAAGTCACCCCGACTCAAAATCTGAATACAGCTGTTTCGATCTTATTAGATCTCATCAGTGCAGCTTATTTGACTCGGAGTGAATTAACAAACTTCTAATTGTTCCCCAATACAAATCGTGGTCAGTAACACTGGCTGGATAACAATCCAGAGCGCCATCCCACCAATGATATTGGGAAACAACAATTCACCGCTTAGACTGAAAATGCAGACATTCGTCGCTTAAACACGTACCTCCTGATATGAAGATATCTACTCTACAACAGTGGTGTATATGATTCCAAGGCACACTAACATAGTGATTTAAAACCTTTGGATATACTCACGAGAGCGCGCTCCGAATATTCTAGTCGCTTAGTACGCAAAATACAACAATCAAATCATGAAAAACATACTAGTCGACCATGGTCAATTTCATACATTACATAAAGTGAACAAGGAAAATTCTTTAATAATTTAAAAAATTATCAAACAACTTTCCAAGGAAGCTGGTTATGCGTATTCAGCAACGCAAAATCTGCATTCACAATCGAACGGTGAATTATAGAAATTGACAAGTCACCCCGACTCAAAATCTGCATACAGCTGTTTCGATCTTATTAGATCTCATCAGTGCAGCTTATTTGACTCGGAGTGAATTGACAAACTTCTAATTGTTAGTTAGTATATCCAAAGGTTTTAAATCACTATGTTAGTGTGCCTTGGAATCATATACACCACTGTTGTAGAGTAGATATCTTCGTCTAAGCGGTGAATCGTTGTTTCCCAATATCATTGGTGGGATGGCGCTCTGGATTGTTATCCAGCCAGTGTTACTGACCACGATTTGTATTGGGGAACAATTAGAAGTTTGTTAATTCACTCCGAGTCAAATAAGCTGCACTGATGAGATCTAATAAGATCGAAACAGCTGTATGCAGATTTTGAGTCGGGGTGACTTGACAATTTCTATAATTCACCGTTCGATTGTGAATGCAGATTTTGCGTTGCTGAATACGTATAACCAGCTTCCTTGGAAAGTTGTTGGATAATTTTTTAAATTATTAAAGAATTTTCCTTGTTCACTTTATGTAATGTATGAAATTGACCATGGTCGACTAGTATGTTTTTCATGATTTGATTGTTAATTACGTCTCTCTTCAATTCATCAATGAACGATATTCAGAATCAAGGGACATACCAAATTATAAAATAAAAATAAAATGAAATATAAGCCAAGAAAACACGGTCCCCCATATGAGTCAAATAATTCCGTGTTGGTTATAAAAGCATAGTAGAAAAATAATAAAATATTATAATAATTCCCATTCGTAAGTTAAGCACGAATGTGATGTGAGAATTTACTAAGAAAAAACAGACTACAAATCAATCTAACAAAACCATCGAGTTCATTCTCTTTAAAATTATTAATGATGAAATATACATTTGGAAAAGAAACATAACAAAAAATTTAATAGCCCAATGCCATGTGACAATCTTAACATATCAGTCAGAAAACAATGTGATGGTTGCAAGAGTGCAACTCACACACAGAAGTATACCCACCATCAATGGTAAGAAGAAAACTATGGATGTTACTGAGGCCGTGTGTTTCAGATTTAGAGTTCATAGTTTGATTCTCCTTAATGTTAACACATCTCTAAGAAAAGCCTTTTTTTATAATTCTCTTCATGATTTAATACCTTAATGTTGTCAAAATCAATTAAATGTCCTGTGATCTTGGTGTCTTGGCCAAGAGCATATCGTTCTGGTATCAGCCTAGTATCACTCCTGTGAAGAGCTACCCTCCTGCCCAAAGCTTGGGAATTCTGACCCACATACACGAAAGAACAATGCTTACAGTTGAGCTGATAGATGACATTCTTTTTCCTTGCAACCTGAAGGACGTCCTTCATATTTCCATACAGTGACCCCGTTCCAACCAGATTGTAAGTGCCCACCCTTACGTCAAGATATTTCCTGAAAAGTTTTTCAACTATCCACTTAGTTCTCTTATGTACGGAAAACTTGAGCGACCTCACTGACGTCTACACTGGACACTCTGCCATCGTCTTCAGGTGTAAACTGGGATGTGTGATATCGATCATTCTCTTTTTTAAACCAAGTATGACATTCGTCTTAACCCTGACATCATGGTAAGATCTCTCATTTATGTACCTGCGCGAACTGCTGGGCTTCCGATACAAATCTAAGATGATGGTTTTCACTTCTAATCACTCTGGTGTCAAGGCAAAGTACACAATTGTTGGTTTCAATGCCATCATCTTGGATTGGTATCGGAAGCCCAGCAGTTCGGGCAGGTACATGTTTCGAGTTATGAACACATTATCAAGTCTTGATAATGAGTTCATAACTCGAAACATGTCCACTATCCTGTCATTTTTCTCTTCAAGTGCGCGCATAATGCAGTCCCAATTTGCGGATGCTTGATGTCCAAAGTATCCACTAAGCAATACTTTTTAGTGCCAGTCTTACATCTGGTCTCTACGATTGCAAACTTGTTTGTGGTCACAACCAGATTGATCGCGTCTAGGATTGATCGCACTTTCCGAAAGCCATACTGGCTTCTGACCAGAAGTGGCTCGACTTCTGCTTCGATTCTGATGGATTATTCGCTCGAGTATCTGTATGTATGTATATATGTATGAATGTATATATGTATATTTATATATATATATATAAAAATATATATATATATATATATATATATATATATATATATATATATATATATATATATATATATATATATATATATATATATATATATATATATATTTAAAATTAAAATGTATTTCTGATAACATACGCAGGTAATTTTTATTTAATATCAGCCTTAAATACTAGTAGTATATTTTTTTGTAACAGGGAAAAAATCCAAAACACTGTCGATTAATAAAAATCAGCGAGATGAAATAGCAGCAAATCAACACTGCGTTACACCGCCTTTTCGACTGATTAGTGCTTCGATAGATCTTGGCATAGTGTCAACTAATGTTTTGCAGTCATCTGAAGTAAAAATATTCCAAATTTCTTGGAGACGGGTTCGTAAATCTGGAACGGTTCTTGCGTGATTCGGTCGGAGCTTTTTCTTCATGATATGCCACAAGTTTTCAATCGGCGATAGATCTGGACTTCTTGACGTCCATTTGAAAACTGGAATTTTGTTTTCTAACATCTAGTCTTTTACTTTTTTAGCCGTAGGGCTAGCGGCGCCATCTTGTTTGAAGATACATTTAATTTGTTTGAACGCATTTGTGCAATTTGGGGTGTTACGTTATTTTGAAGCACATTAATGTACTTATCAGCATTCATAATACCTTTCACAATGTGTAAGTTTCCCACTCGACTTGCTGTCATGGATCCCCAAATCATATCAGAAGCCGGAAACTTAATTTTTTTCAAGACAGTCATTCTGAAATATTTATTCTTTAGTTCTTATGTCGCGACACGAACGCTTACTTCAAAATTGGCTTCATCACTCCAAATAATGGATTTTCATTGATTCGGAGATCATAATTTGTGTCTTTGGCCCACGCTAGTCTGTTTTTCTTTTGAGTCGTTTTCACTAAGGGCTTCTCTTCTGCCTAGAACTAATGAATTAAAAGCGAATAATAAAAAAAATTATTAGAGCTTACCTTGCTAATTTTTAATCTCAGTTTTTGAACAGCTCTGTGACAAGTAGCTCTTGCAAACTCTTTTTTCTACGACAACCTGGATAAATGTTCATTTTATAACCGTAACTTCAATCATAAACCAGCACATTTTTTACAGAATTTCATTTTTGCATCGGTTGGTAGGCAAGTTGCTAAGCAACAAATGCGAAATGGTATATTTCGTGTAAGTTCTAGATTCACTCTAAAATCACGACGACTACCGCTTGTCAAATTATGATGTCCAGCGACAAATTGATGAAATGTCAGCAGATCGTTTCTGTCAAAGTTTTAGTAGGTAATGAGTAATTTCATAGTTTCAATGTTTTTGCAATGTATGCATGTATTAAACGTGAACGAAATGACCATTTTGCACTCGTATGAATTGCAGCACGAGCCGAAGGCAAGTGTTGAAAATTTCATACTCGTGCAAAATGGGCATCATTTTGTGCTCATTGCATAATATACTATTGTGGTTGCCTGATTCCATAATATTCCCAATTCGTTATAATAAGCATGCAGTTGTTTTTGATAACGCGTCTTAAGGCTCTTCAGTTGGAATACCGCGATCGACTTCCAGTTCTGGCTTTTTGAGCAACAGACCCTGTTGTTTTGTACAATTTAATAATATTCCGAACTGCATACCCCGATTTGTTAACACTGTTAGCGATTTGTAAAGCATTTCGGCCTTTTTAATATAAGTGCATGATCACTTTTCTCATTTCGTCACAAACAGCTTCACCACGAGCCATTTTTACAGGTTAACAACAGCACCAAGGCATTGGAAGTTGATTCAATCGTCAAAATCGACTTCTTAGCAACGTAAAATGTTATCATTTATTTTACACAGCCTACATTCACCTTGTAGAAGCGAATAAATATACCATTCAAATTAAGTTGTTTCCATCATCTATTTTGCTATATATACAAATCAGTTCGCAAAGAAGACAATTTCGAAATGAAAATAACAAAGTAGGGTTTGTGTTATCTTTCCATAAACATTCAAAGAAACCTAAAATATTATATTTGACATGACCTCAAATAAATTCACAAATATCATGATTTCGGCGTTGGGTCAACACTGAGACAGGGCTCGTATATGTATATATGTATATATTTATATATATATATATATATATGTATGTATATATATATATATATATATATATATATATATATATATATATATATATATATATATATATATATATATGTATATATTTATATATATATATTATATATATATATATATATATTATATATATATATATTAATATATATATATATATATATATATATATATATATGTATATATATATATGTATATATTTATATATATATATATATATATATATATTATATATGTATATATGTATATAATAATATATGTATCTTTTCATTTACAAAAGAGACTTATCTTATCATTTCTTTAATCTTCTGTCGACGTTTTACTAATCATCATTTAGTTGGATTGTGTTCTCAGTTGATTGCCTATTCTTGTCCCCATGCTTGGAAGTTTTCGTCTATGGTTGCTTTGTAGTTCTAGATAAGGTTATTTTGTAGCTCCAGTTAAAGTTTCTTTATGGTTCCAGCCAAAGTGTTTTCTAGCTCCTGCCAAAGTGATTTCTAGCTCCAGCCAAAGTGACTAAAATAATTCAGGGCAAATCAACATACTATTTCAAGTTCAAAATCTTTCAAGAGTCTCTGTAGGATTTCGAATTGATCTCAAGTAAAGATGCTGAGAAAGACAGTATATGTTCCAACATTAAACTGAACATAAGATATGACCACGTGAAATTTGCCATCGTTAGTCACAAAAATCTTGTATCAAATTGAGAGAGCAAAATAGGCAAAGAAATCAAAAATATTTTAAATTAGGAAATGTAGAATGATTATCTCAATTTTGAAAGATAAATAATTCAATATAGATAAGTGAAAAAAATATATATAAGTATAAACGATGATGTGTAAGCTAAGCTACGACTTATGAAGCAAAAAAGATAAATAAAACAAAAGTTAATCAGTTTATTTGTTAGGAAATTGAGTAATATTCAAAATCAAAAAAATAAATTAATTTAGCCTTCTTGCAAGGTCCCGGTTGAGGTTCGTCCGTATCTGGATCGACGTATTGGAATGGCCTATCCTCATCAGCGGATGGTGATGAAGCGTCAACGTCTTGTGCCAACAAGTCATCCTCCACTTCGACATCGGACAGATCGTCGCCTTCTGGGATATCTACTACTGCAACATCAGGTATATTGTCACAAGAGGCCCCGCTGCAGTACCTGCAGACTGATGAGCATTTTAATCCTGCCTTCCTGCAGCTGCACGTGTTCGCACAACCCTTAGTGCAGCCGCAAGAAATCATCCGCAAGAGGTGTTCTGGGGCTGCATCTCTGGTCATCATTTTGGGGTTGGAGCTACGTGGCGTGGATATTCACCCCCAGGAGAGGTGCACTTGACCTTCATTTAAAGTCTCCTTACATATAAAACACAAACCCACTCTGGGACTGGGATCAGACATTTTGAGATTTTCAGTTCAAACGTCACGTTAATGGCAGTAGTCAACGTGATAAACTTGAAAAATTATAAACTTCGAAATAACTAATCTCGGAAAGTATTGGATCTAAAGAAACAATTTTAGTATCATATTGTAGAAAATTTAGTCTACTTTAAAAACGAATTGAAAATTTTTTTCAAAAACTAGTCCTTTACGGTTATAATCGCCAAAATTTGAAAAAAATACCGAATTTTTTCGCGGTTTTTTCGATTTTTGACAAAGTTGCGTTCGGCGCTCGAGGTCACAAACTTGGATTATTCATTAGGCTAACATCATAAACAAGTCTGTAAAAAATCAGATCTACCGGATTTGACGCATACTACCCCATACATTCAGGCGGCAAAGTTACTGGATCATTTATGCACATAGTGAAAGAAGGTACGATTTGTAATGCTATCAAAACTGACATAATTAATTAAAACGATAGATTATCTAAATAAAGCCAAAGCCTTCTTGAACAGTGCAAAAAATTTAACTTCATCTAGCGGATCACAGACAATCGTTTACTGCAATTTTTTCTCGATAATGGTCGCAGATACGAAAAAAATGAAAATTACTTCACATGATTATTATTAAATTCATCACTTGAAACGGCTCAACTTTAATTAAAAAAAGTATCATCAAGCGTTTTTGTAGTAACGAATAGAAAACACATGAAAACGTTTATATTTTTTTTTACTTGAAGAAGTAGCGTCGTATAAAAAAGTCAGTAAATCAAATTTGCTTGGTATTGAACGGGCCTACAAAATTAAAAAAATTTTAAGAAAAAGGCAGTGGCGCCAGTTCTTCATAAAAATTATTCAGTTCAAACCTCGTAGGGTTTTCTGCCACTGGCAGAAATTAGAAGAAACCTTTCATATCGAAAAATGACTATCGGTGGGCGAAAGACGTACCTATACCAATTTTCATAACAATTTCTAACATGGTCTGAAAGTTATGATAAAAAACTATTTTTTTCTTAGAATTTTAACACCCTATATTTCGTACAGGAAGCATTTACGGATACTTGTTTATATAAACTCGTCGTAGAAAAATTTCATTTGTACATAATAATTAGGAACATCCTGTATAATATGTTTATATTATATATATATATATATATATATATATATATATATATATATATATATATATATATATATATAAATATATGTATATAGCATTCTCTCTATTACTTTTTCAAAACTTTACTACGTAGATTGATATTCTGAATCTAACCATAATATTAGAGAAAAACGCCATTTGTTTTATTTCTTTATACACCTACACATAATTTATTTTGAAGTTTTTATCAAAATATTCCCTGAATATAGAATTTCACTGGCTTTCTCTGTAGAAGACAATAGTCAATCGATATTCAACTTCTTAAAAGTTCCCTGCATATCTTCTGGCATTGATCCTCCTTGTCTCAACTCTTCTCGGGACGCAGTATTTACATATTCAATGATTTTTTCACTATTTCTTGCGTAAATTTCATCAAAATCAGCTGAAAATATAAAGTTATTATTGAAACAATAACCATATTTTATGCCTAAGTAAAAAAAATCCATGAGGACTTTTAACTAAACATTTTGTAATACATCTTTAAACTGAAGTTTTCAATATTTACCTTATTATGAATTATACAAGGTATTTGTGCAAAGAAGAGATAATACATAATTTTTTCAAGGAGTTTTGTCCACCTAAAGTAAGTCCGTAGAAGTTATAGATAGCGGTGATGAAGATTGTTGATGTAGTGAGTTAAGTACCAGTGTTTAGAAAATTTGTTAATATATAATACTAAATAAATAATTGGTTTGCCAAATTTGACTTCGCAAAATGCAGGCGGCCGAAGGCCGCATTTTGGCAAACTTATGAAGCCGAGATAAGGAGATCGGCCCCGAATCGCACACGCCCTTTCCGTAGTGCTTAGGCTACGTCTCGCCTCGATCCGAGACGCCGATTTTCGATATCGAACGTTTGAAGTTTGACGTTCCTCCTAAATTCGCTAAAGCGGCAGCGTTCCCGACGCTTAAGAACTATTTTCGCGTCACATAGACTCGGATTCACGTGACCGCCTTTGGAGCCGATAGTTGGACGGGTCGAATTCTATCGAGAAGTTTCGGCTCGGCTCGGTCCAATGAGGTCGTAGTATCTAACCGATTACGCACGAACTGAGATTGACAGCGAGTAGATTGTGCGCCCGTTCGACAGAGGCAGGGACGTGCTCAGCACTTGACGCGTCGCGTACCGTTCGACAGAGGCAGGGACGGGCTTAGCACTCCTCGGCGTTCGAGAAACTATATTTTTATCGATCTATATTTTTCAAGGATCTATTAATCGGCGATGGAGCCTCTCACTAGTTTAATCTATATTAATACATATAAAGATATGAGTTTGATATCAGTGTGATATTATAAATTGAGTATGATCCTTAAGTTTATAATTTTCATCAATAATCTACCTGTAGTGATCGGAAGTGTTGATACTTCAATGATTACCACACGAGTACTGGTTGTCTAACCAATAGTGAGAATTCCTCTATAAATTCTCAAGTCTACATGTAATAAAAGACTGTTGTAATTTCTTCCTTTACTACAGTCTATTTACACCTTATACAACAGGAGAGAAGCGTTAACAATTTAGATTTTTCACTGTACATACACAGTTTTATCGACACTTCACTGTTTCCGTACCTCTTCGATACGCTACAATAAGTTAGAAGTAATAAACTATACGTAAACATGTATGCGTGCTTTCAAAACAGTCAAGATAATAACTAATTTGGTGAAAAACCGGGAGCGGGAAGCGTGTGTGTGTGTGTGTGTGTAAGCGTGTTCTTACTATGGCGTCGTCAACTTAACTTTTTTAACGGTTTTTCGAGTGGCTCAGCCAACCCAAGCGAAAGATCAGCAAATAGGGATGATTATGTAAGATCACGAGATTCAATGTTGCCGCGATTTACTAGGAGAAATTTCGCATCCCCTAATTCGCGTAACGTTAACCGAGCGATGACAACGTACTTAAGATGAAGGTCACTAGAAATCTTAAAGAATGAAGAGAAAGACGGCTCAAAGGGAATGCGCTTTGTTGCCGGGTACATTTTATTTTCCAGGTGAAGAGGAAATCTGAAAACATGCTTACTATGATAATCAGGAATCGAAATGATTAATTGAAGAAAACAAATTTTTCACATTTTTGATTATGCAAAGAAATAAAATAAAAATTCCATTACTTTAAAAGTCAAGTTATCGTTGTTCCAATCGTGTCTTGAACGACACCTCTCTCTTATTTTTGTGAGCATCCAATTACAAGTATGAATATTCCCACTAGAGTATAGTACTAGAGCATTAAAGAATACCCTATATTATTCTTATATTCTTATGAAAATTAATTATTTTTATTCTTGTTTTCCTCAGAAACTACTTCTTTCAAGTGTTAGTTTGAATGGTTTCGACAATGTTTCTTCTGTATTTGTGGAATTCTGGACTTCCATTGTCTATAAAAAATCGCACCACCATCAAATTCACGATGGAGAAAGAAAAGGATTCCAGCCTACCCTTTCTAGATGTTCTGGTTAAACATAACAATAATCAGATCAGTACGTCAGTCTACAGAAAACCCACACACACAGGCCAATACCTCAACTCCGCCTCGAATCACTCAATGAGCACGAAGAAAGGAATAATCAGGACACTGTTCAGGAGAGCGACAACAATTTGCAGCGATCCCCGACTCATGGAACAGGAAATATCTAACATCGAAAGGGACCTGATACAAAGCGGTTACAACAAGAAGATAATAACAAGGACTATCGCGGAATGTCAACAGAACAGAACCACACGAGAGGAGAACCCGAATTGGCAGATGATAACCATACCTTATGTGAAGGGAATATCCGAGAAGATAAGGCGAATCGCTCAGCAGTACAACATCAAAACAGCGTTCAAGTCGGACAACACCTTAAGAAGCAGGCTGACCAAAACTAAACCAGATGGACCCCCGGACAATAAGAATTGCGTATACCTTGTGCCCTGTGAATGTGGAGATTCATACATCGGTGAAACGAAGAGACCTCTTAATGTTAGGATCGGAGAACATCAAATACACACACGAAGAGCCGAAACATCGAAATCGGGAATTGCTGATCACGCATGGACAAAACATCACAATATTAAGTGGAACGATGCTAGGATTATCCACCGGGAACAGAACTGGCGAAAACGAAAATTCAAGGAAGCTGCTTTCATCCAACAGAACCATGAAGTTTTCAGTAAACCCAGTGTTGAAGTGGCAAACGCGTGGCGACCAATCCTGGCGCGTATCAGTGGTCTCAAGCTCCTCCCCTCGCCCAATGGGAGAGACGCCCAACACGGCACAACTGATCAAGGGAGTATATAAAGATCAATCCAAACTCTGATAATCACCAAGCTAGTTAGTCGAGTATGTTAGGTACGCTGGCTAGCATTTGGGAGGTCTCGGGTTCAAACCCCGGGGCCGACTGGTCTGCCATGAGTTTTTCTCAGAGGTTTCCTCATGGTAATGTAAGTCACTGCTTGCAAACTTATAAGGCGAATGCTGGGCCAGTATTAATCCTCTGAACCCTACCCACACTTCCTATGTTCCATAAATATCCCGTCTCACCTTTCCTTAATGCACTTGTACATACAAGTGTATCCTCTGATCTGGCTGAAGGAGTTAATACCAAACTCAAACTGCCCGCCTCCCTGACACATACTTCAGGGAGGAATGAAACACGTGTGTTTCCTTTCCTGATAATCAGTTTACACTTGAGAACGGTTAGAGATACCCAACTAACCGAAACGTCGTGTATATTGTATAATTTTATTTTTTTTTTTTTTTCACCATTTTCCAACTTATTATTTACTAATATTATTTCATTTCCTTTTTTCAGATACTACTAATTCATTGAATTTAATTTTTTCAGCTATTTTCTTTTCTTTTCTTGCCACTTACTAATCAAATTTTCTTTTCTTTTATTTTTGTTTCAGATATATTTTTATAGACAATGGAAGTCCAGAATTCCACAAATACTTCTTTCAACTTGTAATTACTCGTGAAAAAACCCAAATGCCTGGTAAGAACAGATGAAATAGTAATTTTCCGAACAATCTTATCACCATCAAGAAAATATTTTTTGTCTGTTCTTTCTGAATTCGGTAATGATGATAGTCATAAATATTGCAATTAAACTAATTTTGACTTCTGTTGATTCTTTTATGAAAGTTGTATTACATCCAAGGCAATCCGATAGTTATGCTATATATTTGTGTTTATTGTTTTTAAATATTTACAATTATTTCCTTATTATATATATATAATTTTATGTGAGATAGTGAAGGACACTGTATTTCTTTAATTTGCCTGAATTAATCATGAGATACTCAGTGACGAGGTGGGAAGAAATTGAATATTTATCAATCTGATAATCGAAATTATGTGTTCTGTGTATAGTGACAATTAAATCATCATGCTGACCTTACCTAAAAAATCTTTGAGGCTCTTGAGTTCGCCTCCGTAGTCCTTTGGTAAACATTTAGCAGGAAGAAGTTTGGACACCACATCAGCATCATCATGCACAAATAACTGAAAAAAAAATCTTTCTAGATTTACGTATACCTATTGTGAATTGTTGGTGAATTAAATTATAATAAACTACCAGGTATGTCCAACGAATTGCAATTTTACTCACCCTGGAAGCAATCTTCGATGGTAAAAGTGGTTTGAACCAATTCATGAGCGTAGATCCAACTTTACTGATAATATGTATTTCTTTTATTCTAGCCGAGTGAGCATTCTGAAAAATAATTAAAAATTATATCCATGTGAGTCACATTAATATTTTATGAAATAATCATTACTCTGACTTATGTTCGTTATATGATTTTTCAACAACTTTCAAATGCAAAGCCATAAATGCCACGTGTTTTTAGTAGTACTTTCTCTGAAAATAATAGACTTTTGCATTTTATCGAAAGTAAAGAGTGGATTGCAATTGGTTTTATATCTGTTTGAAACTTCCTAGACCATGATTTTCTTCAAACTTGGTATGTGGGGTGTTTCTTGTTGCAGAACGAAATTTAAAAATTTGGGTTTCTTTTAGCTCGATGGACCCTCCAACGAGCTCTAGAAAGCTCAATTTTGGCTATGTTCATTTTCACATATTTTGCAACTGGTTCGAAAATGTCTGTCCAAACTACTTCCTGTCATTTCCATCCCCTGTGCTCGAAGGTGTCATAATTTTGATTAAATTCATCCAAATTCATGTTAGGTCTCAACAAAAACGCCAGGAACTATGGGGGCCGCCGCAGGTTTTAAAATGTACCATTTTATATATATATATATATATATATATATATATATATATATATATATATATATATATATATATATATTTATATATATATATAGATATATATTTATATATATATATATATATATTGTGAAATGTGATAATGATCGTCCTCGAGTATTTATTTTTATGGTAAGGGATGTCGATCAAAAGTAAAGTAATTTTTAATTCCATATGTCTAGCTTTCGAAACCAAGTTTGTTTCTTCTTCAGGACTGTAGAACGTGTTAAGAGTTTCCTTTTCTTTGGTTTCCTTTCATTTAAGTATAAAATATATATAAAATTCAACAAGATACAACATCCTCCAAATCAAATAAAAAAAAAGGACACTTGTGTTTGATTTGATTTGGAGGTTGTGGTATCATGTTGAATTTTATATATAGTTTCTACTTAAATGAAAAGAAACCAAAGAATCTTAACACGTTCTACAGTCCTGAAGAAGAAACAAACTTCGTTTCGAAAGCTAGACATATGGAATTAAAAAAAAGTAAATTGACTTTTTTTACTTTTGATCGACATCCCTTACCATAAAAAAAAAAAATATATATATATATATACTATATATATATATATATATATAAATATATCTATATATATATATATATATATATATATATATTATATTATATATATATATATATATATATATATATATATATAAATATATACATATATATATATATATATATATATATATATATGTATAGATATAAATCGTAACGTTATATTGTTACGGTGGATGTGATAAATTAAAATTTATCAACAATTAGTGGTAATTATTCATAATAATCACATATCATTCAATAAATATATACCTATGAAACGGAAACATTGACGCTGGCTATCACTTCAATATAAAAACATGCCTTTGCCATTGACAACATGCTCACCTCCCTGCTGCACGCTTAACAAGAGCGGAGCTAAGGACCTAGCCTTACTCAATATTGGAATGAAAAATTAAATTAAGGAATAATTTTAAAACATTCAATAAATATAACACAATTCAACTTATTTCTGAGTTTATTCAAAAAAACTTTATGGAACTCACTAATATCATTGGCACTCCATCAGCTACAATGTTAGCTCGAAGTTTGGTAATTAACTTCATCGAACATTGGCTCATATCCACAATATGAATCTCCCCTAGATTGTAGTCATATCTTGACAAAAATTCACGTAAAATTATCACGTTTGTGAATTCAGATTTCATATCATACTTATCTTCATCCCAAAGTTTTCCTATAAATATTCTGTACAAATCATCAGTCAGTTGAGGCAAAGGTACGTAAAACCTGAAACCAAAAGCAGACAATAAAACAATGTTAAGTACTTAAAAAATGTATTTTATAAAAAAAGTATAATATTTCAATGAATGATATTGTGAAAATTCATCTTAATTAGAGATATAAGTAAAACCAATTTAATTTCCAACAATTTGTTTTACAATATACGACCGGTTTCAAAACTGATCATATAATAGAAAATGACGCTACATCATTCTCAACTGAGTTTATAATGGAAAATAAAAACGCATTAGCAGCAGAGGTCTGTCACTAAGGTCGTATTAACCCTCTTAGTCAATTTGGACGGGTTATGGAGGTTAGCAGAATCTTGAAATAACGAAATAGCATGAATTTCTACTTTAAAACTGCAGTGGTTGGGAAAATAGCTGAAATTTGAGGACAATTCATTTGCATTAATTCATTCCACGAACAAAATTTTAACCCTCTAACTCAATTTGGAGAAGCTGTGAAGAAGCGTAAAAGTCAGCAAACCACTAAAAATAAGAAATCGCTATATTGAAATGGCTGCGAATAGAGAAAATAATAAGAACCCCCAAAGATTCTTTTTTTTATATCAACTCAATCCACATACCAAATTTCAACCCTTCTCAATTTTTTTCAGCTCCATACACCCTCCAATGAAATCTGGAAGTCTGAGTTTTGGATATGATATTCATTGTTTATTAATATTCACATTTTTCGACACTGGTTAGAAAAATTGTTGCGCAGGTAGATACCTCTCCGTCTCTCCCTTCCCTTAAGTTGAAAGTTTTACAATTTTGTCTCGATTCAACTCAAATTTTTATAGCTTTGTGTTATGTTTTTCATTCTGATCACTAACTTGAAAATAACGTAGTTGTTGAAATCAGTCTTATTCAGTAAAATAAATTGTTGATGGTAATTAGATAAAATCAGTTTCATTTCATTAAGTATAATTCCTTATCTATACTGATGGATTTTAATTTGTTTGACATAAATGTTTAAGATTGATGACCTTGCCGTTGAATTGACGCCATGTTATTTGTATGGTAGAAGGCAATATATGCAAACTTCGACTGAGAAATCTCAAGTTGAGAAAACAAAACGTAGATTTCCGCAGGAGTCTATATCAGGACCATAAATTTTCAGCATATACAAGAGTTTTTCAATAAGAGAAATAACAATATATGGGAGCCATAAGTAAGCAAATAATACAAAATGTGGATTTCCGCAGGAGTCTATATCAGGACCATAAATTTTCAGCATATACAAGAGCTTTTCAATAAGAGAAATAACAATATATGGGAGCCATAAGTATGCAGCTATAACACTCTGAGCTCAAGACTCAGTATCGGCTTCAATTAGAATTAGTTTTCATTTGCATCGCATTTTTTCAAATTCGAAGAATCATGGTCTACATATCATCGTTGGAAGAACTAAATTGATAATTTTTACCCATGATGTCGTGCCGAGCACTGCTGCAAATCAATATAGGTAATCATATTTTGTCACCGGAAAGTGGTTTCAAAAGTTTGGACTGATGAATGAAATGCTAAAATTCACTAAGCATATAAATAGGTGTTTGAAAGCGGCGTTTGAGAAACTGAGAATTTTGTTTCCACAAGCGTATATTATCACAAAGCGTTTAAAGCAAACCGTTTGTGATGCTTGGGTTTTGTCCCATTTAATATTCTGTGATATTGTTCATGTACACTTCTTAACGAGTTTAAATATTAAATATATGAAGGTGGTGCAGCATTGTTGTTTGTGTTTTATACGTTTATATGAAAAATACTCAAATGTGATAGAGTAACTCACAAAGTGCAGAAATCTAAATAGCTAACTATGGAAAATCAGAGTAGAGTACACTCATCATCACTTTAAGGTTTTGATGACGAAACTCTTCAACAATATACTTAAAATTTTGATCTTATGTGAATACATTGAATGGGAGAAGCCAGATACTGCTTACCTCGTACAGTGACGTTCCAGAAAAAAATTTCATCCGATACATGCAAATCAATGAATATTGTAATATCCAAATTAAAAATGTACTCATCAGTGGCTAAATTTGGGGCGGAATTGAGGTATTTGGCTCATAGTATGGTTCGCTATTATGATGGAACGGCTAGGGATAACCAAAATGAAAAGCAACACTAGTTTTCTTATGTATTTATTACTATGAATGTTCAATGAGTTTCTCTGTTTTTGCGAAAGTATCATCTAGAAGATCAATTTCAGCTAATACGATCCTGTTTTGGATGAATTTAATCTAGGATACATGAACCTCCCAGGTACGTGCATTCTTCCTCAAAGTTTGTACCTAAACAGTACAGATGTTCATGTTTTTTTGTGAAGCAATTTGACTCAATTTTTTCTTTGAATTCACATCTTATTCATATTAATGATGTTGGAGTTGAAAACTTCAGTCAATTATATTAGTTGTGTGATAAGTTTACTAGGCCGTCAACTACGAATTATTTCGTGGATTGATTGCTTGACAAATTTTAGCAGCTACGATGAAACTCGTAGTAAATCAATGTGAATATGTATAGGTAGCCTTAGGAAAGAGAACCCAAAATTTTAATTGCCTTACATGTATAGCAAAATTCATAATGAATGAATCAAAAATATTTAAATTTAATCAAAAGCAAAAAATATTCTATTTCTGCCAAAGAACTGGCTTTTCTTGACAGGCGGAGTAGAAATAACTCTTTTCTCGCAGTTTTCTAGCTTTGGTACAAATGCGACGTAGTTTCGTCGGATTCTGAGGCCATCTACGAGATAAGATCTTCAAAAAAAGTATTTGTCCTTTCCAATCACTGATTAGTACTATAATTAACGATTTCAATAAAAAAATATGATTCAATTATTTTATCTTTGTAAACAACAAAACAACCAGTCAACGTGTCAATTATGTTCGTGATAAGAAATAGAAAAAAATTGCCAAGGATTGTAAATAATTAAATAAATTACAACAATTATAAAATTTTCTTGTTTATCTATCTAGTATCATTTTTCTGTTTTTGATTGATTCAAATATATATGAATGATCAACCATTTGTGTATTTGTGATTATTTGATTGGCATCCAATTTCAAAATATCTAGCTGAGAGTGCCTTCAATATTATACGGCTTAACAAGAAACTGTTCCTTTCATTGAAAGTTTCCATATTAATTGAGAGTTTATATTTGTTCTATTCGCATTTTCCCCGAAAATAATTATATTTCAGTTTATCGAAAATTAACAGTCAGGTGCGGGAGAAGTTGTTTTATCCGTTTTAGACCTTCCAGGCAATAATAAATATATATATATATATACATATATATATATATATATATATATATATATATATATATATATATATATATATATATAAATATATTTATATATATATATATATATATATATATATATATATATATATATATATATATATATATGTATATATATATATACATATATATATATATATATATATATATATATATATATATATATATATATATATATATATATATATATATATATATATATATATATATATATATGAATCAGTTGAATATCTTGAGAAGAAAAAATCTTACGGAAACATGTTTCGAATAAAAAATTGATGGTTTTGAGGGGGTCCACTTATGCTAAAACCAATTCCATTTTCATCGCTCTTATGAGGGAAAATAGGAACCCCTGTTTTTTATTGCAGATTCGTGTTCTACGGCAAAATTTGGTACCTATATAGGATTGTTCTTGAGGCAGAAATGAACTATCAAATTTGGGTAAATTTTTCCAACCTCCGCCATTTGTACGTAGATATTTCTTATTTTTTCGTACTTTTTGAAAATTTGCTCAAAAAAATAGTACTGCAGATTGAGTTAAAGTGTTGAAATTTGGGACATACATTGAGTTGATGTTGAAAGTCGTTCCTGTTTTTTTTATAAGTTATTTATCAATTTTTATGTCGGTTTGTTCTTAAAGCGTAGTTTTTCAAAATATAATTAATTCCATTCGATTCGCATCTCGATACTACCTTAGTGACGTAGATTTGCTGCTCATGCGTATCGTTTGTTTTAAAGGGGATGGTGGGACACAGGCGAGTATTTCACATTATCTACCCTCATGTGCTTGTAGACTGTGTAGATTACCCAGTAAATATGAATGCATGATAACAGCCACTAAAACTCATGGACATTTACAACATTCATATCTTACGCGGGATTCGAACCCGGTACCGTCATCACTTAGACCACAACCGCCGGTTGAAAAACTACGAGATATCCCTTTTAAGCATTATAGCACCGCTAAAATTTATACGGAAAAAGATTGTCGAAACCTGAAATGAATATATATGTATTACAAATAGATTGAATTATTTATTATTATTTGTACACAACCGCAGCAGACATAATAGAACAAAATTCGGATTTTTGCCTTTTACCGTAATTGCGGAAACCGAGACGAGGAGAAGTACCTCGAGAATTGTGGCCCAAGGCCCCGCGGGGTATGATAGTCGAAGACCGGCATTGGTTGGGTTCGGTTCCGATCGCCCAAACAGATCGCGAGAATAAAGCTTGAGTCATCGTGTCCCGGTGAAGAATAGCCCCGTGCTTTCTTATGTGGCTATCTTCACATCTCCGCACCGCGTCCGCACCGTGCGAGATAGTTCATGTTTTACTTTTTGACGGACACGGTGCGTCCTCCGATGGATTCGCGGCTTATAGTAGAAATGGAGACTAGAGCGTAGATGGTGGATGGGCAATTTTTCTGTTCACCCTAGAAAAATCGATAGTATTGAAATTTTTTCTACTGTTCAATCTTTCATTCTCAAGTTTGGACATTCTAATAAATATTTGTTGTATGTTGTGCATCTGTTGTTCTTACTATTGTATCCGATTCCATAAGTCTAGAAAAGATTGATTATAGACTAGAGAACAATACGGTCATCCGGTCTGGCATTCTGATATGGCACATTTTTCGAAAGAGATGTTTTATTACAGGATACCAGTGAACTCAATTTTAGATAGAGTTCACTGCAGGACACCGATCATATTATATTCCTATGACACCAACAAACACAATTACAAACCTAAATCGCTCTCAATCAGGGTGCTTTCGAATGAATGACGTTCAAAGTTCCAATGGATCCACCCTCAGTTTCCCCATTTTCATCCCAGTAGTTTTTTCTTATAAGAAGAAATATCAACAAGGAGAGGACAGTTTTTGTTATTAGGTGAGAGTATTTTCTTGCCAAAAATAAAGTGGGACCCTCCCAAAAATAGATTAAAATAAAACAAACAGAGGCATTTTTCCTAGTAAAAAGTAAACACGGCCAACAATCTCTCTCGGCCAAGGATCTCTCTCATAATTTCTGATATTAAAACCGCGATTCTGTTGTTTGTTACGCTGCACCAAATTGTTTAATTCCGGGGTAGGTCGCAATGTTTTAATTAAAACTTTATCGTCATAACTTAGTGCACTAAAGTTATGGGATAACAAATATTCCACTAAGTCACCATTGAAATTTTTAAAATTAACTTCAGTAACCGAACTCATTTTAAAAACAATACGCGAGCAAAATAAATTAAAACTAAAACAGACTGTTTTCGTCGACGACTAGTGACAACGGTCCAACGAATTCACTCGATTTTACCCGAAAGCCTATAGTTGTGATTGGTCGACATTGTGTGAGAATTAATATATCCTGTTTGAACCGAGCAGCTAGCTTCAATCGGTGTTGCTTTTACCAGTCCTTTTTATTTCAATAAAGTGAATAAGGTATATTCATTCGCAGCGTTTCCTTTTCTCTCTGGCATGGCATATGGAATAATGAACGCCTCTATACCTTATTAAGCCTCTGCAGCATTGCCACTGTTGATATGAAATCTTGAAATGAATGAAATGCAGTAAGCAGTAAATGTAAATACCTTCTATCGTAATTAATAAATTATATTATATAATGTAGTTTGAAAGGAAGGTAGGTGCATAAAATAATATGATTTTGATTAATATGAATATGCTGAATGCTGACTATTCAATATAATATAGTAGTGATACACGGAATATTATTGAGGAGGCGGCTTAGCCTCCATAGCCGCCTTCGAATAGCCGCCCCTGATCATGCCCAATCATGTAGCCAACAGTAGGGGACTTTCATCGTCAGCAAAGTTGTTAGCAGTTCAGCTCTATAACGACAGCGAAAAAAAAACATTGAGGTAAAAATCCGGAATATACAAGAAAAAAATTATTTGTTCGAGATATTCATGCCCTACAACTTAGCGTTGACGATTAGACTTTTACAGCAGCTTCAAGCCTATTCCTGAAAAAATGGCATGATGCGGGTGATGGTAACTCTAATCAAAGTATAAAGGACTTTTTAAATTATTGAAGACGTGGCTAGGAAAAATGAATTTTGCTACGAAGGTGCAAGTGATCAATTTCCAAGCACCAATTATGGACTGCAATCAACAAATTCCGCCATTAAAAAAGAACAGACGCTAAGAGAAGGACTTCCTGTGGGTGAGTTTCTGCAAGTTTTGAAAGTTTTTCTGGTTGAAAAATGGTCATATGAACGCAATCCACTAAATCCCACCAACAAACTGTCTGCAATAACTATAAAATAAACAACCAAAATTTTCACAGATGCTTATCAGTGGGTTAAATTAAAACAGAAATTGTTTGAAGAAAATGAAGTTAATAAACAATTTTCTATACAAAAGCAAGAACTGCTAAAAAATTTTTAACCCAAGAAGATGTACAAATCTGGATACCCATTTGAAATGGGAATGTTTTGATACTTTTTGTAAATCTAAGGAGATATTAAAAATAACGTACTTTGAAAATGATAAAGTGGCGTGTCGGTGCACTTGCTCAAGTTTTTTAAACAGTGCGTATTCAAACATTCTCTAGGTTTGTTAGTCATTATGAAACAAGCAAAGGTGCCTATCGAAGCAAAAAGTGTACCTCTCGGCCACAAAAGGAAGAGAGGATGGCCAGCCATAGCGAAGAAGGCTCTAATAATCCAATAGTATTTTTTCCTGATTTGCCATCCTTTTTTTGATCAAGCATAATACATAATTATGCAACAATGATAATACTTGTGTATTTTCTTCAAAAAATATGTTTATTTTGTTAATAAAATTATACACAGTATATAAATGTATACTTGTCTTAATGTTTACTAAGTGTTCCAGGTTCTTAGGTTTAAATGTACCTATTCTGAAGTGGGATTGTATCGTTTTATTCTGGGTAAGGTTAAAAGTTAAAATGTACCACATCCGAAGTGCGTTTGTATATTTTTATAGGGATTAAACTTGATATGAAGATTTGCACTCTGCATAAGTTACATGCAGAGTGCAAATCTGCAATTTTATAGTTTGTAGGCACAAAGTCAGAAGAATTTGTCAAAAGTGCAATTATATATTCTCCAAATAAAATATATAAAATGAAATATTAACCAACTTTCATTTGAACCATCAGTTCCAAGAAAATTTCAACCTTATTATAAAATTTAATAAATTCGAAAATTTACTCACTGAGGTAGTTTTGATGGAGTAAGTGAGTAGTTCTCCAATAGAAATCTTGTTTGAGGCTTATTCTTCATCGTGCAGTAGTTTTCAATTTTTTTTTTAACTTTTTCTATCAAAAATTTGTTTTTCACAATATGTATTTCGAGCAGTTCATCTGAAAATTTCAATATTAAATAACTCCTCATGATAGAAACAGATTAAGCTTAAAAACTTTTTTCGAATTATTGATCAGCTTTAGTGACATTGCAAGCTATTTCATCATGAACAATAATATTATGTTTCACAGTTATACCTACTATAAAAGCATATATATATATATATATATATATATATATATATATATATATATATATATATAGAATTTTTTGAATTAATTTTGTCTCCTGCTTAAATTCGATATTCTCAAGCGGTTTCAAGATAATTAGGCATAATTCCTTCAAAAAATTTTCAAGAATTAAAAATAGGTTGCCTCGACTACTCGCACTTCCGAACTTCTGTCAAAATTAGATTTATAATTTTGAGTTACAATAAAAGTGTTCGCTTTGTTCTATTTCGTAAAAAAGAAAACGCTTGAGAATATCAAATTGAAGCTAGAGACAATATTCATTCAATAGACAAATTCATTGCTTATCTCTTTTCTATTTACCAATAATGCCCTCCCTCAAAAATATGGGTTAATGAAACTCATGGTACCACTGTATTCTCCGCTCCTGAACAGTTTTGGAAAAAATTACAACACTAGTAAATGGAGCTTCGGAAGCTATAACAATGTTCCAAAGTTCATTTTAATAGCTTTCTTGGTTTTGAAGATGTTTAAGAAAATAATTTTTTTTTCAAACTTCAACATCCTTCATATAAGTGAGGAAGCATTTGCGGACCTACATTCATAGGAACTTATTTTCTTAAAATGTCTTCAGGAATAACCTCTTGAAATTTTCTGACGTTATTCTGGATACATGTTTTCTGAAAATATTGTATTTTACATCTCTGTATTGTACCTATAGTGTGTTTTATGTGTTATTGTAGTTTCTCCTGAAGAAATCACTTATTAGTGATGAAATATAGAGATTATGACCGATTAAGTTCATTTGTCACAGTCCAAATCCCGATATTCCTTCTCCAATTATATATATATATATATATATATATATATATATATATATATAAATATATATATATATATATATATATATATAATTATAATATATAATATATATATATATAAATATATAATATATATATATATATAATATATATATATATATATATATATATATATGTATATATATATATATATAAATATATAAATATATATATATATATTATATATATATATATATATATATATATATATATATATATATAATATATATATATATATATATATATATATAAATATAAATATACATAGGGTTTGGCGGGGCAATTATGAGACAATCAACATATGTTCGTTTTCATTTTCATTTCCATATATATATATATATATATATATATATATATAATATGTATACATAAATGAAAATTCTTCATTTCGAAAACAGGGAAACACTTGCCTTTTAATAGTTCGGAAGGTAAATGAGGTTGTTTCTTCATCCAATCTCTCAAAATGACAACACTATCTTTCACATCTTGCTCGCTTTTTCCACAAAAAGCTAACACATCTTTTCTTCGATTGCTGAGATATGTGAAATCCATAACTACCGACCACTTGTACACGCTTACGAATGCGACGAGTCTTGGTGTCCTCGACATATAAATTTGAAATATCTTCTCTTAATTAGTATAATCGGTTTTGATTGAAAATGATTGAGTCTGTCATATTTAAATAACGATTTTCGTAATTAACGATTTCTTTCTTTTTAAGTTTTCGTCTACAGAGGCCATCTAGATAAGCTTCATTATTATTCTGGTAGGTTCATTTTAGTAGAGGATAGAGGTGCTCGCTGAGTCAAGAGTCGTTTACTAAGCGTGCCTTGAGGTTATGGGAACCTCCTCTTTCCGACGATATCCGTGATTTATATTTCTGGTTGACTCTGGCACGGGTTGTGGATGATATATGTATTGAGTTTTCGTAATTGTTTATTCAATTCCTTGTTAATTTTACTTTAAGATATTGTTCATAAAACACTAATTTTTATTTGAATCGATCAGTCTAATTAAACTCTATTATATAAGGAAAAATCATTGCGCTATCACGTGTGAGTCGTTACACTGAATAGAAAGAAGCGAGAGGGTCAGTATTGGTTATTCTGAGCCTTAATACAATTTCTTTTCTTCAGACTACGTGATTAGTATTATGAAAAAAGTCAGTTCAACTGAGAAACAGAAAAGTTTATATAAAAACATAATATATAAACATATATGAATCACAGTTTGAGCTTTTAAAAAACTCGCTATGAACTAGGTAGATGAAAGGAGGAATAAATACAATTTTTAAAAATCCTTCTGATATAGGCGTATCAACTATCTCTCTGGCACATAAAACTAATATCAGATATGTGTAAAACTCTTGCTTCACACAAAATAAAACAAAACGTTACTTACACGGTGGGCAAATTTCTATGTTTGTATGGAATATCTCAGAACTGTAAGAGATTCTCGATCTCTTTTTTTGAGAAAAATTTACTGTCGAAAACGAAAATATTCTATCTTCTGTTGAATTACTCATAAGATTTTTTTAGAATCTCTTGAAAATAGCTTCATTTAGTTTCCTTCTTCAATTGAAATATATCTCAGATGCAATATCACAACTGTTATTGCTTTGAATAAAGCTTTCTAATGTTTCTCGTAATTTTCGTACAACATCCTGAGTTTTACGATTTAATCAGTTAAATGATACTATGATGGAAAGAAATGGAGAAACTCTGTCTTAGATGACCCCTCTTGGAATACGTATAAAAAACGCAAAAAGTAATGTAGTAAAATATTATTTTCGCTATTAAAGACTTACACATCAAAAGCGGCCTGACATATGATACATCATTGGAAAGGGAAAAAAATACGTTTTAACTAAACTACAGCCAACTATGATTCCTATTTGAAAAAATACATCTTCAGGCTAAAACTCGAAATTGCACTTTTATTTAAATTCTCTCGACGCCACTGGATTACACAAAAAAAGTGCCTTAAGAATGTAAAAGTAACTCGTTACTTCACAAACAATCATGTCACTCACACTTGTCTAAAAGTCCAAAAACGATATTTTGTTCATAACTCGAAAATAAAATACGATAGCTATAGAATGATGGACCCTTCATTTTATTGTATCTCCTATAGTTACCGAGATAACCCATACAGACATCGAAATGTGCCACCCTGTACATCAAACGCTACGTTTTTTATATAATTTAAGTAGTTTATTGGAGATAAAGATTTGAAATTTTTACTGCCGTTGAGCGGGGAAAGGGGGTTGGCGATTGCCATTGCATAAGCATACACATACAAATACACATACACGTACACTAACACCTACAAATACACATACACGTACACTAACACCTACAAATACACATACATGTATTTTATATTGTTTCTTTCAATTCTTGAGGTTTGATAGCTTTTGCCGATTATTTAGAAGGTTGAAATTGGGCAAGTGAATTCAGTTCATGTTGGGGAAGTTTCAGCTATTTTTCCGGAGCCGCTGCCATTTTAATGTATAGATGACATGCTTTCTCGTATATTTTAAGATTTTGCTCACCTCCATAAAATCTTTCACATTGACTAAGTGAGCTAAAAATCAGTATGTCGGAACGAAAGGATCAAAAGGACTGGAAAATACAACCTTAGGGGCATAGCTCTGCAACTATAAACATTTTTCTCAAATTTCAAATGAAGGATCTGGTAAAATAAACTAATGATTTTATTATATATCCTCATTATGTGCAACTTCATTTCTATAAGCATTATTTACATTGCTTTGAATTGTTTTGACATGTTCAATATATGGTTTGGCAAGTTTGACAAACTTTTGCTACTGGTGCAGGATGATGAAGATGATTGTCATAAACTCCAGGAGGATGATGAAGATGATTGTCATGAACTCCAGGAGGATAATATATTGGAGTTTCAATAACTGGTCTATATGTTGGATTGTGTACGATTACGTCCCCACACTTCGGAATTCCTAAATATTTATTCAGAAGGGCTTTAGTAAAACACCATGTGGTTTCACCATGTCCTAAAACTAGGCCCAGTAGTAAAGCGGTGAGAATCTGCAAAAACATTTAAATTTTATTTAACATCTTTCAGAATAAACTATAAATTTGTAGAAAAATTATGTTTCATTTCCAATAAATATTCCCTCTATAAACATCACTAATGCTAGATGAACAGTAAGGTAGCCTCAGAGTTCTTTCTTCTAAAACTTTTTCTGTTTGAGAAGGTAGCACTTTTCCGGCATAGTCCGTGAATTACATATTGCCCGGATAAGTCCGGAAAGAAGAACATCGTTGGTTTCATGGTTCTTAATGACGACATAATAGTAAGAATATTATAGTCAGTAGGTACGCTTCAAATTAATTATAAACATAGCAATGGAATATCGGCTATTAAAATAATTGAAATTTTGAATTTGGAACGTTTGCATGATTCTTTCTCGCAATATATGCGGATTATTGCAATAAATGGAGAAATCGTTCATAATTTTTTCATGAAATATGTAGATAAAATAAATAAAAGCTAAACCGTTAGAGAGGACGAAATTTTGGTTCATTTTTTCTAAGTTTTTTTAAATATTTTTATATTTTTCTGGATATAGGTCAATTTTAATCAAACAATAGTTTTTCAATTTATAACGCGTTTCGGTATTCATCACCGTTTTCGAATAATTTATCAATCAACCTGAAAATTCATTAAGTGTGTTAAAAAAAATAAAATAAAAATTACTAATAGGTACCTACTGTATCCTACTTGTGTGAAATGTAACAATAAATCGCAATAATTACAAAATTTTTACTAGATAAACTTAATATCTATTAACTGGCAGGCTTTTCTCACGATGTTCAAAAGATAGATAATATCTAGTATGTAGGTACCTAATTATAGCTACGTGTGTCTTCATTTTTCAATATCTCGTTCTTGTATTGTTGGTTGGCAGATTATCATTAATGTTTGATGATTTTATTGTTTATATGATTGAAATTATCAATGTCCGTTTTAGCATTGATGCTGATGTTATTGTTTACAATTACATCATCAAAAGTTAATGATAGTCTGGTAACAAACCATACAAACACAGTGATATACCCTGCTGTGTACACATCTTTTTTTTGCCGGAAAGGGAACACATCAGTATGTGATACTGCTATTCTCGAAAGTCGTGTTTTTTCCGCAAATTTTTGATGCTTTGGCCCATTTTATGATGGTTTGTGCTTTCAGAAATGTAAAAAAGTAAAGTAGGGGTACATATATGTCGTTTAGTCATAGAAAATAATACAAAAATACAATTATCTTAGCGTAAAACATTATCAATTAGTACAGTCATACCTAAATAATAAAAAAAGAAGTTTATTCTCTAATCAGGTACCTACATTTTCTACAAATCACAAAGTATCAATTTTCTCACCGCAGTAAAAGAATATACTCTAGATACTAGATAAACAAGAATTTTTGAGTCCTTGTAGACCCCTTTGGACAAATTTCACACAGGAATAAGGAATATATATATAAACAAAAATTGAGGAATCTAAAAAGCAATGTTTCTTCACTGTTGCTTGTTACAGTTGCTGCAGTAGTTTTAGCATGTTCCAGGCATATGGGCGTTGAGCAAGAAATACATTGGTAGAAAGTTTTCCTTTTTAGTGAATAAGGGCAAAACTTGACGTTTCTTTTATATCGAATCGACCACTGCTTTCTGCTGCAGGTTGCTGTTTTGTCGAGACGATCTCCTTCTACTACTTGGCGCTCGGCATTCCTCTGACTCTTTTACCAATGCAGAAATCATAGTACTCAATTCGCTGGGTATATTGGGAATTAGCAACCTCTCTTTGAGAAAGTCATAGGCCAGAGACAATGCTATGCTTTTCAAAAAATCGAATCTTGACATACTATGTGGCGTGTTTGTGAACAATTTGAAAAGTGTATGGGCATTCGAGCAAGTCATTGAAATCATGTGGTAAAACACAGCCAACGGCCACCTATTGGTTTTTCTGTTTTCAGAATAAATACTACATTTCTGATCAAGCGTGTCTATCCCTGATTTAGTCGAATTGTAGAATGATATAATTTCGGGTTTGTTGTTAGTAGTTGTTACTACTATCCGTAAATGCATGGAAGATAGAAGCACCACCGCAGTATTTTTTTTTGGAACGTGAGACAAAAGCGTGAAATTTTCTGTGTAACCATACAAGCTTGAAGAAACATCCCTGGTTTTTTTAGGTAGGAATTCTGGTGGAATCTGAGGCTTATTTTTCTTCATCGTTCCAACAACAGTAAGCCGGCGTTTCAGAAGTTCTTCAGCTAGCTCAATTGATGTGAACCCGCATGCAAACCATATTGAATTAAAAAAACTCCGAAAAAAATATCGAATGAATGTAAAATATAGAAATTATTCCGTTTGGAACACATCGGTATGGTATACCCCCATCAAAATATACGGGAAGGAACACATCGGTATGTAAGAAATTATTCAGTTTGGAACACATCGGTATGTGATACCCCATCAAAATATACAGGAAGGAACACATCGGTATCCTATACCGTCAAGGTTTTAGAAAAAGGAAACTCACTGCTAAACTAAGCTTACCCCTCTATCGCTGGTGTGCCCAACACGCTTGCCGGGAGCTGACTGAAGATGTCAGGGTACCCCAAGACCCAAATCCGCCCACAGCGATAATGGCGGCAAAAAATGGAACCTATAGCGGTATGAGATACCGATGTGTACACAGCAGGGTTAAAAAAGGAAGGAGCACTAATATAAGCTATAATAATAATTATGATCTATCGTTCTCTTCCCATTTTTTATTCTTTTTTTTTCGCAAAATGTACTACTTCCAACTGAATTTCTTCCACAGCTTTTCTATGCTCTGGTCAAGAAACTTGAAGGAATTAGGACAAAACCTCCTTGAAGCCTTCCCAGATATTGGAGTTTATTAATACTCTGGAACTAGAAGGCAAGCTGTAGGTAGATAGCGTAGTACAGAAAACAGCTTTGTGCTCTGATGAAGGGTACAATAGATTTTAAGGTCGTGGTTCAACATAACCACATATTAAGTAAATAAATAAATAATCATCATCTTATGATTATAAGTAGCTGCAGAATTCATTACAAAATTTATTATTTTGTCTCTACTTGTAGTTTCGAACGTTAATGCAATATCTTTAACACTTTTTTAGCTTCTTTGCTGCTTTTTTATTTTCAATTGACGTACTACTAAAATATCAGTATAGTTTTTTATGAAGTTTATTGTTCTTGACATTCTACTTCTCTGGCACAGCTTATTATAGTTCATCTTTTTTCAACATTGACTTTTGAAGTTGACTCATTTGCACAAAATCACTAATTGTGTGAAATAAAAATCTTCGTATATTCCTTTCGTACTGTCAATTGGAATAAAAATTATTAAATATTTAAACTATGATTCATTACAGAATATTTCTTCAAAAAATTGTTGTTTGGCATGACAACAATGAAAAACTTACTGAGGTTTAAACCCGAAATTTTGGTTAATTTGACAAAGAAAGAAGAAACAATTATATCTCCTTAACCGTGAGTCTTAGAACCCAGCATCCAATGGTAGAAAGGTAGCAAAAAACTTTTGTAGCACACCTGTATAAATATATATATATATATATATATATATATATATATATATATATATATATATATATATATATAAATATCAGTGGCGGCTCGTGAGGTTTTGGTTTGAGGAGGCTACAAGAGGTGTTAAAAATACACCATAGCCGAAAATTTTTAGGATTTCAAGGTCAATATAATTTAAAGAAAATCAAAGTAAAACAAGCACCCTAAGCTATTAATTTGTTTTCACTTTCGAGTGTCTACCTTGAGACCTACAACTCCTATTTACAATATTCACAAAAATTCTTCTCAGCCAATTAATCAATTCATCTATTCATCAAATTTTTTCTTTCACATAATAGGTACCTACCTACCTACTTAACGAATTTGCTTACTTAATTGAATTTCGTAAATAAGTTTTAATTCTCTTAAGAGTGGAAAACGAGCGCTCTACGGAAGCCGATGTCACCGGGATAGAAACAATTAGACATAAGAGTTTATAAACTTGGGGTAATTCTTGATTCAAATCATTATCAAAAAGATATTTAATAGTCCTCACATGATTTTCATTGTGCCCCAAAATTTCATTGTCATTATAAACAACACACAGTTCACTTTTTATGGCCACCTTATCAGAAAAAGTGTATTTTTGACATAAATTTCCCAAAAGGTTATCTGGAAAATTAGCCGAAAATCCGGTGAACAAATTTTTATTGAGTAAGTCGAAGAAATGCAGTTCTTTCAAATCAGAGAACCTTATTTCTATTTGACCCCTAATAGTATCCAAAAGTTCATTAAATATTTGCTTATAGTGAAGCTCCATATCTGCGTAACTGAATTTCTTTCGTTTTGGGCTAAATTGAGTCGTATCATCAGTAGTTTGAAATACAGAAAATAGTTTTTTAAAATAAACTTCTGCACGAAATTCTGAAATTTTTTCCAAAACAAACTTGAGCAGATTTCGTGAGTAAATTACATCTGAAAACTTGTGCTGTAAGATTTGAAAAACTATTTCTGTTTGTTCAAAAATTAATTTAAAGATGTTGAAAAAATATATAAATTCCTTATCTTGTAAGTAAGATATTAATCCGCGTGCTGTATTTAAAGTTACTTTATCGGTGAAAAATTCCTCACTTTCAACTAGGTATAGAATTAAATCCTCAAATCCTAAGCGGCCCCAAACAGAGACATTTTCACTAGTAAAAAGTAAACACTCCCAACAAAATAATTTATTTTTTACCTGTGATCCGGTTAGGCAAGGATTTCTCTCATAATTCCGTGTATTAAAACCGCGGTTTTGTTTTCTGTTACGCTGCACCAAATTGTTTAATTCAGGGGTAGGTTTTTTTTGTTTTTATCAAAACTTTATCCTCATAACTTAGGGCACTAAAGTTATGGGATAACAAATATTCCACTAAGTCACCATTGAAATTTTTGAAATTAATTTCAGTAATCACTCATTTTAAAACAATACGCGTAACGCGAGTTGATTCCGGCATCCATTATTCAGACAGTACGAATACGAATTACGATCATACTACGATTCAATCAACGACTTACTCGATGTCAGGGAGATTCTATAGTTGTGATTGGGTCGACATTGTATAAGGCTGGAGTTTATCGGTGTTGCCATGTACATGTGTTTTGGTTTTCTATTTCAATGAAGTATTCATTCGGAGTATTTGTTTTTAAGTGGTGTGAGTTTGCTTTTCTGTGGCAGGCATAATGAACGTTGAGAATATACCTTTCTAAGCTTTCCGCAGCGTTGCCACAAATCTTGAAATGAATGAAATGCAGTAAATGTAAATACCTTCTATCTTAATTAATAAATTATATTATATAATGTAGGTTGAAAGGAAGGTAGGTGCATAAAATAATATGATTTTGATTAATATGAATATGCTGAATGCTGACTATTCAATATAATATATATATATATATATATATATATATATATATATATATATATATATATATATATATATATATATACTTACAGGGCTATTCAAGTTATTCGACACGAAGAGTTATGGCTAAAGTATTTGATTCTATAAGAATTTTTTCTTTAAGATGGATAGGGATTTACACTTTTAGAATATTTTCATGTTGTACAGGGTGTGCCAAGAACTCTAAAGATATCGAAGTTGGTATTTTTTAAATGGAATACCTGTATATTATTTCATTTTTGGATTTTGCAGTGAAAACAAATGCCATTTTCATTAAGGTTTAATTCACCTAAACCTTATGGTTTTTTAAATATCTCGTATTTTGTAAAAATGTAGTATCAGTTTTAACGCTTGAACACTCAACTGGTGTTTTCTTGTTTTTAACCGAATTAAAGATAAATCCTACTAAATGGATCAAACTTAATGTCAGACTTGTGAAATATTGACTAACTTAGACCTGGTGTATAAAAATAAAGGAAAAATAATTGCAATCTTTAAACGGCACTAACTTGTTTAAATTAAATGGGACACCCCGTATTTTATATCACTAATAGATGTAATATTTAATTGTCTATCGAATACTTGAATTCATTCCAATCGATATCTTTTCACGTTTTCAAATAAAATGCACATTTTCATCTTACAAACTGATTTCAAGCAATTTGTCATTCATCAAGTCGCCTATGGCGTTTTCAGAAATCGGAATTGATTGAAATAAACATCAAGATCATAATAGTATATGCGTTTATCTTTCAATATCTTAAATGTTATGTACTAGTTCAAATTATGAAGAAAACAAAAATTATGTATATGAAACAAGCAATATTTTATATCAAGCGTTCAAAATGGCGACCACCAGACTCTAACACAAACTTTCTATAAAACCTTCAGGGTAATAAAAAACGCAGGATAACATTTGAAAAAGCTCCTCATGGGCGACTTGGTAAAATTTTTTTAAAGTAGTTTGCAAAATGAAAATGCTCATTTTATGTGAAAACGTGAAGAGTCATCGATAGGAATATTTTCAGGTATTCGATAGACAATTAAATTCCACATCTGTTGGTGACATAAAATACGGGGCGATCCATTTTAAGTTAAACAAGCAAGTGTCGTTAAAAGATTGCAACAATTTTACCTTTATTTTTACACACCAAGTATAAGTAAGTCAATATTTCACAAGTGCGGTATAATACACACCTCCATCAATACCAGACAATATGAAACAGCGTTTCAGAGAAGCTTTTCTAAATGTAAGCCCGCATATGTTCTCAAATGTGGCCAAAAGTTTTATAAAAAGGATACTGTTGTTTTTAGAGTCTAATACTTTACCTGTATTTAAGAGTGAATTTGATTTGTAGATATCACCATACGATAAATAGTAATAAATAAAGTCTGATGGTCGCCATTTTGAACGCTCGATATAAAAAATTGCTTGTTTTATATCCATAATATTTTTTCTTCCATAATTTGAACTAGTACATAACATTTAATATATTGAAAAATAAACGCATATATTATGATCTTGATGTTTATTTCAATCAATTCTGATTTCTCAAAACGCCATAAGCGACTTGATAAATGATGAATTTCTTAAAATCAGTTTACAAGATAAAAATGTTCATTTTAATTGAAAACGTGAAGAGATATCGATTGAAATCTGATTAGATATTCGATAGACAACTAAATTTTACATCTGTTGGTGACATAAAATACAGGGTGTCTCATTTAAGTTGAACAAGTTAGTGCCGTTCAAAGATTGCAATTATTTTTCCTTTATTTTTACACACTACGTCTAAGTTAGTCAATATTTTACAAGTGCGACATAAAAATTGTTTCATTTAGTAGACCTTATCATTAATTTGGTTAAAAACAAGAAAACACCAGTTGAGAGTTTAAACGTTAAAACTGATACTACATTTTCACAAAATATGAGATATTTCAAAAACCATAAGGTTAGGGTGAATTAAACCTCAATGAAACTGGCATTTGTTTTCACTCTAAAATCCAAAAATTAAATAAAATACAGGGTATTCCCTTTGATACTTTTCGTGTTTTTGGCACACCTTGTATAACAAGAAAGTATTTTTAAAATGTAGTTCTAATAGGTCTTTATTCATCCTAAAGAAAAACCTTATTATAAAATCAAATACTTTAGCCATAACTCTTCGTGTCGAATAACGTGAATAACCATATATATATATATATATATATATATATATATATATATATATATATATATATATATATATATATATATATATATATATATATATATATATATATATATATAAGTTCAGAAAGATTTACGCGGTCGGAAGTATTTGAAGAACTTGGTTGTCGGAATGAACCGCGTAAAAGATTTGAAAAATCTCGACGTTTCGGCTCATTTTGCGAAGCCATCTTACGTGGCCTCAATCTGCCTACTCCACGAATCGCATTAGGAGGAATCGGAAACAATACGATTGCGTGGTCTCAACCTGCCTACTCCACCAACCGTACTGCTTCCTGTCAACTCTGAATTCTCAACCTGCCTACTCTTCAGAGTCAACTGAATCTGAATTATTCCCCTTCTAATTCTCCTGAAGATGGCTCGCAAAAGGAGCCGAAACGTCGAGATTTTTCAAATCTTTTACGCGGTTCATTCCGAGAACCAAGTTTTTCATATATATATATATATATATATATATATATATATATATATATATATATATATATATATATATATATATATATTTAGTTCTTTACTTACTGATTTCATTGAATAAATCACTTCAAATATTCGATTTTAAATTGATAAATCTGAATGAAATATTCTTTACTGATAAATACATTTCATGTAGTGAAGTTTCAAATATAGGAATATTAGAAATAATTGGTTAATATATTTAATAACTGCTCTTTGTTATGAAGTGTCAACTGACGGAATTATCATTATTCCCAAAAAAAATTCAATTAACTCTTTTCGATAGTTGAATAACAAAATATTGAGTGGTAGTATGCCACCATTATGACCTAGAAGCATTGTTTATATTATTTTCATAATTGTTAGGTGAGCTAGATAAATTGAACAGTGCTATAATATAATAAAATATATATTTTAAACGTATAGTTTTGATTTTACGGAATCAAATATTATCTTCAAGTTAGAATTAATTACTTAAATATATGGGTCCCGCTTTCGAAATATCAAGGAAATTTCTTACCAGTTGCATTTTTCTGTCTTCTCATACGTAATTGCCTGGAAAATCAAACTGAATTTTATTTGTTTCAGATCTCTATATATGCAATTTTAATTCAGCCTATTATTTGATTCAGTGATCAAATTTAATTTTCAAAAAAATTATGAAAATTGAGAGAATTGGACCGTAATATAATTTATCAAAAGATTACAACATTTTTAAGGTGAACTTGATAGACAAACTATGAAAACTTCATAAAAATTTAAAGTAGTAATGAAAAAACCTTCAATTTGAATGTAAATTTCATTTACCATTTTATTGGTCATTCATTTTCATTGGTACTCTGGTTAGATTTGATATGCAGCATAATATGTTTTAGAATCTAGTTGATTGGATACTTGTGGAGAAGCATGTTTTAAGTTTTCACTTTATGGTCGAGTTTGCCAATAAAATCTATGAATACTGTTCCTTCTATAAATTCACTCTGAACGGAAGAAATTACTAGTTAAGAGCGAAGTAAATTTCAAAATTTGAGCAAATAATATATTGAAAAATTATCACAATTTAACTTTCATTGTTGGATAGGATTTTTGTTAATTCTTCATTCGAAAATCTTTTATATATATATATATATATATATATATATATATATATCAGGGGCGGCTAGTCAAAGGAGGCTAAGGAGGCTAAGCCTCCTCAATAATATTCCGTGTATCACTAATATATTATATTGAATAGTCAGCATTCAGCATATTCATATTAATCAAAATCATATTATTTTATGCACCTACCTTCCTTTCAACCTACATTATATAATATAATTTATTAATTAAGATAGAAGGTATTTACATTTACTGCATTTAATTCATTCCAAGATTTGTGGCAACGCTGCGGATGCTTAGAAAGGTATATTCTCAACGTTCATTATGCCTGCCACAGAAAAGCAAACAACAGTGCAAATACTCCGAATGAATACTTCATTGCAATAAAAAAGCAAAACACATGTAAATGGCAACAACGATAGGAACCAAGACTCATACAATGTCGACCAATCACAACTATAGAATTTCGCGTGACATCGAGTGAATTCGTTGGAAAGCATTAATTGAATCGTAGTGTGATCGTAGTTACTAATGGCCGTAAACAGCAGCGTGTTTACTTATATTGCTCGCTTATTGTTTTCAAATGAGTTTGGTTACTGAATTTAATTTCAAAAATTTCAAAGGTGACTTAGTGGAATATTTTTTATCCCATAACTTTAGTGCACTAAGTTATGAGGATAAAGTTTTTATAAAAACATTGCGACCTACCCCTGAATTAAACAATTTGGTGCAGCGTAACAGACAACAAAATCGCGGTTTTAATACAAGGAATTATGAGAGACATCCTTGCCTAACCAGATCACAGGTAAAAAATAAATTATTTTGTTGGCAGTGTTTACTTTTTACTAGTGAAAATGTCTCTGTTTGGGGCCGCTTAGGATTTGAGGATTCAATTCTATACCTAGTTGAAAGTGAGGAATTTTTCACCGATGAAGTAACTTTAAATACAGCACGCGGATTAATATCTTACTTACAAGATAAGGAATTTATATATTTTTTAAACATCTTTAAATTAATTTTTGAACAAACAGAAATAGTTTTTCAAATCTTACAGCACAAGTTTTCAGATGTAATTTACTCACGAAATCGGCTCAAGATTCTTTTGGAAAAAATTTCAGAATTTCGTGCAGAAATTTATTTTAAAAAACTATTTTCTGTATTTCAAACTACTGGTGATACGACTCAATTTAGCCCAAAACGAAAGAAATTCAGTTACGCAGATATGGAGCTTCACTATAAGCAAATATTTTATGAAATTTTGGATACTATTAGGGGTCAAATAGAAATAAGGTTCTCTGATTTGAAAGAACTGCATTTCTTCGACTTACTCAATAAAAATTTGTTAACCGGATTTTCAGCTAATTTTTCAGATAACCTTTTGGAAATTTTATGTCAAAAATACACTTTTTTTGATAAGGTGGCCATAAAAAGTGAACTGTGTGTTGTTTATAATGACAATGAAATTTTGGGGCAAAATGAAAATCATGTGAGGACTATTAAATACCTTTTTGATAATGATTTGAATCAAGATTTACCCCAAGTTTATAAACTCTTATGTTTAATTGTTTCTATCCCGGTGACATCGGCTTCCGTAGAGCGCTCGTTTTCCACTCTTAAGAGAATTAAAACTTAGTTACGAAATTCAATGAGCCAGGATCGTTTGAAAAATATTAGTTTGTTGTCCATTGAAAAGGAATTGGTAAAACTTCTGGCGAAAGACAAAAAATTTTATGAGGATATAGATAATTTTGCTGACGTTAAAGATCGCAGAATCCCGCTAATCTTCAAAAATATATAATAACTTTTCATTTGCTCTCACCAGCTGTTAACAAATTCGTTAAGTAGGTAGGTAGGTACCTATTTTGTGAAAGAAAAAAAATTTGATGAATAGATGAATTGATTAATTGGCTGAGAAGAGTATTTATGAATATTGTAAATAGGAGTTGTAGGCCTCAAGGTAGACACTCGAAAGTGAAAACAAATTGATAGCTTAGGGTGCTTGTTTTACTTTGATTTTCTTTAAATTATAAGGCGGTTGACCTTGAAATCCTAAAAATTTTCGCCTATGGTGTATTTTTTAACACCTCTTGTAGCCTCCTCAAATCAAAACCTCACGAGCCGCCACTGATATATATATATATATATATATATATATATATATATATATATATATATATATATATATATATATATATATATATATATATATATATATATATATATATATTATTTATTTGAATTGTTGTTGCATGTGAACTATTTTTAACTTTTTGATAATTATTAGCAATAACAGGCTTAGTGAATCTCAAAAAACTCGATTTGATTAAAAAGTTCACGTTTCGCCACGACATTCGTGGCTTTATCAAAATTTTTTAAAGAATTTCGTGGCGAAACGTCAACTTGAATTGAGTTTTTTGAGATTTACTTAGCCTGTTATTGCTAATAATTATTAAAAAGTTATACATATATATATATATATATATATATATATATATATATATATATATATATATATATATATATATATATATATATATATATATATATATATATATATATATATATATATATATATATATATATATATATATATATATATATATATACATATATATATATATATATATATATATATATATATATATATATTTATATATATACATATATATATATATATATATATATTAAAAATTAAATAATAAGAAAACAACTTGTCTAAAAATGGTTTTTAGACAAGTTGTTTTCTTATTATTTAATTTTTAATATAAATATGAACTACCACAGAGTTGATTCATCGTCCATCGAATTTATATATATATATATATATATATATATATATATATATTTATATATATAATTTTATATAAATATATATATATATATATATATATATATATATATATATATATATATATATATATATATATATATATATATATATATATATATATATATATATATATATATATATATATATATATATATATATATATATATATATATATATATATATATATATATATATTTTCTTCTTGATTTGTTTTCTTGGGTAATTAAGTCTATTTACTACTGATGGTATATCTATATTTACATACACATTAAGAAATGTTTTAAAGTTTCAGCAATCACTGTTGCCTTCATCAGAAAATTTTTTTTGTTCTCATCCATATCTAAAATTTAAATTAAAACATTGTACAATACAGCTAATTCAGTCGACAAAAAACAAAAACAAAAAATACACAAAAATAAAACAAGCTACCTTTCTTCCGTACAATTTTGGTATTTCGTTGGCTCCTAAGAATTCTTGTTTCCTCGTATTTAAATTTATGTTGATACTCGATGATATGGTTAGTTAATGCCTTTTTATTCCTTCTATCATATTTGTGGCTGTTGAGTCGGGACTTTAAATATTGGCTAGATTGACCTATAAAAACTTTATCGCAATTAGAGCAAGGTATTTCGTAGATTACATGGCTTCTCTTTTCTTTTGGTATTTTCGTCTTAAGTTGACTGAATAGTTTCTTACTTAGAATGTGTCCTCTGTGACAAACTGTAATATCATATCTCTTCAAGGTATTGTAAAAACTTTCTGACAGTCTCGGTTCATATGGAAGGGAAACATATGTTTTTATTTCCTTCTTTTCATGATTGCTTGAATTGATGTTGTAAAATTTATGTACACGTTTTGTGAAGATATTATCTAACAAATATAATATGGGATTATTGTTTTTTGTAATGCTTGTTTTGCTTTATCAATTGCATGTTCTCTGTATTCGGGGTCCGACAAAAATTGCACGATCTGCGAGTCCTATAATAACTGTCCTTTTTTGTGATATGGGGTATTGGGAATCGAAATTTAGGTATCTGGCTGACCACGTTGCTTTTGTGTACCAGCTTGTTCTTATTGTGTTCCTTTTGTGATGAAGTGTTAGGTTAAGGAAATTAATTCTGCTTTCATTTTTCGCATTTATCATTTGGTGCTGTTGTGATACAATCGTAAACATATCTATAAAAGAATGTTGGTTCAAAATTAAAATCCTTTATAACTGTATCTTCAAGATCTTCTAGGACTAATTGAGTTGTGCCATGGGATCATCGTTCTCCAGTGTAGCTACTCAATTAGTCCTAGAAGATCTTGAAGATACAGTTATAAAGGATTTGAATTTTGAACCAACATTCTTTTAGGCATATGTTGAGAACATGCAATTAATAAAGCAAAACAATCATTACAAAAAAACAAATATCTCATATATTTGTTGGATAAAATCTTCAAAAAACGTGTACATAAATTTTACAACACCAATTCAAGCAATCATGAAAAGAAGGAAATAAAAACGTATGTTTCTCTTCCATATGTACCGAGACTGTCAGAAAGTTTTTACAATACCTTGAAGAGATATGATATTACAGTTTGTCACAAAGGACACAATCTAAGTAAGAAACTATTCAGTCAACTTAAGACGAAAATACCAAGAGAAAAGGAAAGCCATGTAATCTACGAAATACCTTGCTCTAATTGCGATAAAGTTTTTATAGGTCAAACTAGCCAATATTTGAATTCCCGACTCAACAGCCACAAATATGATAGAAGGAATAAAACGGCATTAACTAACAATATCATCGAATATCAACATAAATTTAAATACGAGGAAACAAGAATTTTTAGGAGCCAACCAAATACCAAAAAACGTGAAATTATGGAAATGACTGAAATTCGAAAGAAAGGTGAAAATACTGTTTACGCCAAAGCTGATACAAATCTTATGAGAAAATTCTACATAAATATTTTACCATAACAAAAGAAATAATTCCTATAACCAGCTCACATGTTATATACCGACTATCCATCCATTTCAGTTGTTTTACAAAAAATAATCAGGTTTTCAACATCGCTCGATAAATATCTCTATTTCACTGCACATTATATTTTTCAGTTTGATTCAAACGTATACTGTCCCTTCTTCTTGCAACAGTGTTTTCGTTTTATATCTAATACATATAATTTTGAATGAATTCGCCACTCTTTTGTACGGAAGAAAGGTAGCTGTATTGTACAATGTTTTAATTTAAATTTTAGATATGGATGAGAACAAAAAAAATTTTCTGATGAAGGCAACATTGATTGCTGAAGCGTTAAAACATTTCTTAATGAAAACATTTCTTAATGTGTATGTAAATATATATACCAGATATACCATCAGTAGTAAATAGACTTAATTACCCAAGAAAACAAATCGAGAAGAAAATGTATGTAAAAGGTCTAGGAAATCAAGGAAAAATCCGAAACCAAATATATATATATATATATATATATATATATATATATATATATATATTTATATTTATATATATATATATATATATATATATATATATATATATATATATATCTATATCTATATATATGTATATATATATATATATATATATATATATATATATATATATATATATATATATATATATGTATATATATATATATATATATCTGTAATTACATTTTTGCGACACACAAGGTTATTAGGTAAGGGTTAATGAACTTTTATATTTCGTGCCTCTTTTTTTACACTGAATATGGCTAAATATACGATATAATGAAAAAGAGATAACTTAATATGAATGCATTCAATTTCAGACAAAAAGAAACTGATTAATTTCTTTTGTATGTATTTTTCTTTTCTCTCCATCATTATATTCTAATACGGCTACAGATTTGAATTTGCCTAGAAAATGTATTTTGAAAATTCAACACCACCAATTCTTATTCCGCTAATGCACACGGAATATAATTATTGTTTCTATTGCAATCTTTAAATTCAAGGATATAATGCAACGCTTACAAATGAAAAAATCTATTTTAGTTATTTCCCAAATGTTGAAAATTTATCCAAACTTAGCTACTATATATATTAATAAGATAATCATGAAAAAGCGCGTAAGTAACAGAGCTCCGTCACGAGTGTAGAGCAGGTCGAGATTTAAACAGAAAATTTCTGCTACGAAATGCATCGCTTATACAAAATTACAAGAAATCTCAACATTTGAATGGCGACGGTTGACGAAAAAGGTTGAAACCATTCTACCTCAATATCAGCTCAATCCACTTACCAAATGTCAACTATCTAATTCAACTTGCAGCAGTTGTGGTGTTGCACAAAATCTCAAAAAGCACGAAAAACAAGAAATCTGTATACTAAATTTTCGGCGGTTAATACGCCGAAAAGGCACTCACCCCACATCAATTATGTACCAATTTTCAACCCTCTTACTCAATTTGGGTGTATTCAGGAATTTGGAAACCCTTCGAAAACAGAGCTTGTAAGCTCAAACGCCCTCCAAACTTACCTAGAAAGCTAAATTTCAGGTATGTTGTTCATAATCAATTTCAATTTGTTTTACCTCAAAAAAAGCTCAGATACCATAATTCAGCTCATTTGGTCCAGATAATGATGCCAATATGTACCAGGAATATATATATATATATATATATATATATATATATATATATATATATATATATATATATATATATATATATATATATATATATATATATATATATATATATATATATATATATATATATAAATATATATATGTATATATATATATATATATATATATATATATATATATATATATATATATATATATATATATATATATATATATATATATATATATATATATATATATATATATATATATATATGTATATATTTATATTAAAATCTTTATTCTTAAGACAGAAATATATATGTGATAATTATAGAAATTTTCTTGGGAATGTGGCTTAGCTGAAATGGAGATTTATTACTAAATAGCAAATAAATCTTCATTTTAGCTAGGCCACATTCCCAAGAAAATTTCTAAAATTATCACATATATATTTCTGGCTTAAGAATAAAGATTTAATACATATAAACCCGACCAAACTCTATGCTCTACCGACGAGGAGTCTGCTGAGGTGCTCTCTTTGGCATTTTCACAGGTTTTTACTAGGGAACCTGTCGATGACAACTTACCACTTATTGAATGTCACCGTCTCAACACATCTTTACAACAGGTGGTATTTACTGTGGATCGAGTTAAGCAGCATTTGATGAAACTTCGCAGTGATGCTTCACCCGGTTTGGATGGCTTAGCGACGCGTCTGCTGAAGGTCTGCGCTGGCTCACTTGCAACACCTTTGTCGTTGGTCATGCAGTCCTCATTTACCCAGAACTCAATACCTCCTGACTGGAAATTGGCATCAGTCACCCCTATCTTTAAAAAAGGTAATAAGCTCGATTCTAACAACTACCGTCCAATTAGCCTGCTGCCAGTGTTTAGTAAGGTTATGGAAGCCATTATCTCAGATGAAATGACCAAATTTCTTCTACAAGAACAAGTTATTCCAACACAGCAGCATGGATTTATCTCTGGCCGCTCAACTTTAACCAATCTCCTACACTGCGTTAATGATTGGACATCATCTCTAAACAGCCTGCAGCCCATTGACGTTGTTTATCTGGACTTCTCAAAATCTTTTGACCGAGTTCCCAAGCGAAGACTTTTGCACAAACTGGACCATTTCGGCATTCGTGGCTCCTTGCATCGTTGGATTGACGTTTTCCTAACAAGTAGACTATATAAAGTGAGAGTAGGTGACGCTTTTTCACGGGAAAGGATAGTGGAAAGTGGAGTGCCACAGGGATCTGTCCTGGGACCGTTATTATTTGCGGTCTACACCAGTGATATTCCTTATTTTATTTCAAGCAAAATATCCTTGTACGCCGATGACGCAAAAATTTACGCCAATCCTCTCACAAACCAGTTAACGCTTCAAGAGGACTTGGACTCTGTTTCTGCCTGGTGCTCTCAATGGTTACTTCCATTAAATTCAGAAAAGTGTGTCGTGCTCAGAATAGGAAAGAACAACCCACTCGCACCGTACCTTGTTGATGGTCAACCATTACTTTCGGTGTTCTCCTTCAACGACCTCGGAGTGATCGTAAACAGTACCTTAACTTGGTCCGATCATATTACATCGATCTGTAAGCGTGCGAACTCGAAGTTATTTCTTATTCGGAAGTGTTTCTCGCGAATCTCTTTTCGGTCGTTCTGTAGACTCTACACTACTTATGTGAGACCAATTCTCGAGTACGCCGGTCCAGCGTGGTACCCCGACTTGGCTCGCGATAGGGCTCTTCTGGAAAACGTCCAGAGAAGGGCTACTCGTATGCCCTTTGGACTGAGAAGACCCTCATACGAAGAAAGACTTTCTATGGCTCAATTAACTTCCTTCGAACTTCGCCGCCACCGTGGTGACCTGATTATCACATTTAAAATATTAAAATTCAATTTTGGAAATCTCGACATGATGTATACCGTTAATCGCGACGAACGTCTCAGAGGTCATCAGTTCAAGCTCAAGAAGGAAAACTTTTCTGCTAGGTCGAGACAGAACTTCCTACCAAATAGGATTTTCGACAGCTGGAATAATCTCAACGAAACCATTGTATCTGCTTCATCTACAAACACATTTAAAAACGGACTGGACAAATTTCTATCGGGGTAGATAATGGTTATTTTCTCATTTTATAATATTGTAATTTCTTTTTTTTGGTCTGTTGGAGAGATATTTTATTTTCATTTCTTTTTCAAATGTACATACAGGTTACATAGTAGGTTAATTATTCTGTAATTTCTCTATTTTTGGGCATAATAGGGACCTGTCCCTCTGCCCTTATCAAAATGTAATAATAATAATAATATTTAAGTATGGGAGAAAATATGCTTCAGGGTTATGTGAAAAATACGAGCGGAGAAGAGATTACAGTCGCCATGAACACATACCGAAACCTTACAAAAAACTAGCTAACCAAAGGAATAGAAGAAAATGTCTTCCTTCTTAGATGTAGGAATAAAGGAATAAATGATTAAATAGCAAAAACAAATAAATCTCCATTTTAGCTGAGCCACATTCCCAAGAAAATTTCTAGAATTATCACACACACATATATATATATATATATATATATATATATATATATATATATATATATATATATATATATATATATATATATATATATATATACATATATATATATATATATATATATATATATATATACATCTATACATAGATATATATATATATATATATATATATATATATATTTATATATATATATATATATATATATATATATATATATATATATATATATATACATCTATACATAGATATATATATATATATATATATATATATATATATATATATATATATATATATGTATATATATATATATATATATATATATATATATATATATATATATATATATATATATTTATCCCTGCTGTGTACACATCTTTTTTTTGCCAGAAAGGGAACACATCGTTATGTGATACCGCTATTCTCAAAAGTTTTTTCCGCGAATTTTTGATGCTTTGGCCCATTTTATGATGGTTTGTGCTTTCAGAAATGTAAAAGGGTAAAGTAGGGGTACATCTATGTCGTTTAGTCTTTGAAAATAATACAAAAATACAATTATCTTAGCGTAAAACATTATCAATTAGTACAGTCATACCTAAATAAAAAAAAAGAAGTTTATTCTCTAATCAGGTACCTACGTTTTCTACAAATCACAAAGTATCAATTTCCTCACCGCAGTAAAGGAATATACTCTAGACTGAATAAACAAGAATTTTCGAGTCCTTGTAGACTCCTTTGGACAAATTTCACACAGGAATAAGGAATAAAATAACAAACAAATATATATAAACAAAAATTGAGGAATCTAAAAAGCAATGTTTCTTCACTGTTGCTTGTTACAGTTGCTGCAGTATTTTTCAGCATGTTCCAGGCATATGGGCGTTGAGCAAGAAATACATTGGTAGAAAGTTTTCCGTTTTAGTGAATAACGATCTCCTTCTACTACTTGGCGATCGGCATTCCTCTGACTCTTTTACCAATGCAGAAATCATAGTACTCAATTCGCTGGGTATATTGGGAATTAGCAACCTCTCTTTGAGGAAGTCATAGGCCAGAGACAATGCTATGCTTTTCAAAAAATCGAATCTTGACATATTATGTGGAGTGTTTGTGTACAATTTGAAAAGTGTATGGGCATTCGAGCAAGTCATTGAAATCATGTGGTAAAACACAGCCAACGGCCACCTATTGGTTTTTCTGTTTTCAGAATAATTACTACATTTCTGATCAAGCGTGTCTATCCCTGATTTAGTCGAATTGTAGAATGATATAATTTCGGGTTTGTTGTTAGTAGTTGTTACTACTATCCGTAAATGCATGGAAGATAGAAGCACCACCGCAGTATTTTTTTTTGGAACGTGAGACAAAAGCGTGAAATTTTCTGTGTAACCATACAAGCTTGAAGAAACATCCCTGGTTTTTTTAGGTAGGAATTCTGGTGGAATCTGAGGCTTATTTTTCTTCATCGTTCCAACAATAGTAAGCCGGCGTTTCAGAAGTTCTTCAGCTATCTCGATTGATGTGAACCAATTGTTACACGTTATATTATGATTGGTTCAATCTCTACCCGCATGCAAACCATATTGAATTCAAAAAAACTTCGAAAAAAATATCGAATGAATGTAAAATATAGAAATTATTCCGTTTGGAACACATCGGTATGGGATACCCCCATCAAAATATACGGAAGGAACACATCGGTATGTAAGAAATTATTCAGTTTGGAACACATCGGTATGTGATACCCCCATCAAAATATACAGGAAGGAACACATCGGTATCCCATACCGTCAAGGTTTTAGAAAAAGGAAACTCACTGCTAAACGAAGCGTACCCCTCTATCGCTGGTGTGCCCAACACGCTTGCCGGGAGCTGACTGAAGATGTCAGGGTACCCCAAGACCCAAATCCGCCCACAGCGATAATGGCGGCAAAAAATGGAACCTATAGCGGTATGAGATACCGATGTGTACACAGCAGGGTTATATATGTATATATATATAATTCAAACAGCACGGCGAAATACTGATTATTCAGAATTCATTTCACCTAGAAATAAATGCAGAATTGAATCCCAAGCCTGTTACAGCGAATATATAGTAACGGCTGAGCAATCCATTCACGAAAATCCATAATTTGTTTGGAAATACATTAACGATCGTAAACAAGATAAAGGTCTGCCTACTACAATGCATTTAGATGGCGTAGCACAGGGGTGCTCAAACGGTCGATCGCGGAAACTTTCACAGTCGATCCCGAGGAGCGTGGCAACACCGCCAAATACCCCCCTTCCCCCTAACGAGAACGTGACAGCACAGTGTTTTGAAGTGCAAAATAAATCATATTCTTGCAAATGTATTTGTTTCTGTTTTAGTAACATTAAGTTGGTCGATCGCTTTTCACCTAAATATTTTGTGGTAGATCGCCAGCACTGTGAGTCTGAGCACTCCTGGCGTAGCATCTAACAATGTTCTCGAAATGGCTGAATTGTTTAAAACTAATATGTCAAAAGTATTCAAGCCATCTAATCCCAGAGTTGTGAGTCTCAACTGCAAACATATTGTTAATATATCCAATTGTCCGGTTAATGTTGAAGAAGTAGCGGAAGGAATCCAATTAATGTCGGAAAGGAGCGATGATGGGCCTGATGGTTTAATAATAATAATAATAATGTTTATTCAGAAAAATACTATACAATTTGACAGAAACAATTTCAATTACAAATCCTTCAGAATAAACGTTGATACCTCGCTGAGGCATATAATGCCTGTGCGCAGTTATAAAAACCTATAATAATATGTATGAACCAGATAAAAATAAAATAACATGAAACAACATGATTTATTGATAATATAATGTATAATTATTTTAGATACCTTAAATTAACTAGATCATCAAAAATATGTCTGTTTTTACTAGATATCCAGTTTTTTACAGAATATTTGTAACGTGGCAGTTTATTTATTTCCTTAATATCATTTGGTAACATATTGAAGAGTCTTGGCGCAAAATAAGTTGCACATGGTTGTCCAATGGTCTTTGAGCTCATTGTGAGGTAAGTACATTTACGTCGGGTAGGGTAATTATATCGTGGAAAAAGTATATTTATATTTCTTTTGAAGATGTTTACTAGGATGTTTTGGCAGTATAATTGTCTCATGTCAAAAAAAACACTCTCCGTAAAAAGCGCATCGCTGGGGTAAATCACTGGTTTTTTCAAAATATTTTAGTTTTATTATATATTTCTGTATAATTTCCCACTGTTTCAAATGACAATCTGCCACACCACCCCAACCAATAATTCCATACGTAAGATGCGACTGTACCAGAGACAAGTATAAAGTTTTCAACTAGGTTTCATCTAAAAAAATGCGTAAGTACTTAAATTTATGTAGCAACCCTCTGCGTTTATTGGTTATGTTTTCAACTTGTAGATCCCATTTCAGATGCCTATCCACAATAATACCCAAGTACTTAATTGACGAGGCTTCAGGAATTTGAGTGTTTTCATCAACATTCATTGGACCAAGGCTCAGCAAATTATTTATGTAAGTTGTAAGTTGTATTTAGTTTTTTCCATATTTAACGTTAGTTTATTCACTTCAAACCATCTTCTAACTGCCTTAAAATCGTCTTCAATTTCCACTTTCAGCGTTTTCCAGTTTCTTGACTTGTAAGTTATGACTGTATCATCTGCGAAACTTATTATTTCTCCTTTTGTATTCAATGTCATCAGGCTATTAATATATAGGTTAAAGAGAAGAGGTCCAAGTACAGTCCCTTGTGGAACGCCATAGATAATTGTTTCTGGTTCACTCAATACTCCATTGATTTCCACATATTGTTTTCTATTGATAGCTTTATATTATATTATACAATAGATTTTTCCACGTAGTCCATAAAATTTAATCTTTTCCAGTAAACGCTTGTGACACACCGTATCAAAAGCTTTAGAAAGGTCGATAAAGATACAAATTGCAGGTGTTTTCGTATCTAAAGCATTGTATAGTTGGGAGATTAAAGCGGCCCATAGACGCTCAATATTATTGCGCAATATTTAGGTTTGTACAATATAATTGACCGTGAGTAGACGAGATTGGAAGGTTGCGCAATATATTGTGTGATTTTCAGAATCTTGAAAATATTTCGCACAAACTGGGAAATATTGTGCCGTCTGTGGTCAAGATTGTGCAATATCCCGTCAGTTGATCTCAAGCAGCGGTCGTTTCAACAAGTCGTCTCAATTATGCCTCATCATGGGTGACAAGAAAGGCGAAAGATAATTAATTCTTGAATTTATCGAGGTGTATCGTGGTCTTCCGGCTTTGTGGGAAGTCCAAAGACTATAATAATCGTGACAAAAAGGGGGAGCAGTATGACGTACTGATAGGAAAAAACTTGCAGGAATTGCATCGCACATGATAGTGTTCCTTTTACCGATTTCAGGAGTAACCAAAGCGAGGAGTTCATCTAATAATTCTTCGTCCATCTGTAAAAAGTTGCGGAAATCATTTGGTTCAATTACTCTCGTTTCATTGAGAAACATTCCGTGAGTGTACTTCTCCCTATCAATAAACCACTGTTTGGCCCATTTGCTGTCTTTTTGCAAGCCCTTTTCTTTTTTCACACTTGGGGCCACAGCAGTTAACACGCAACACAATTCATTTTCACCCAACATGATGACTGTGTGAAGTCTGGTGGGGACTGTTTGCACTTGAAATTAATTTAAAAATTTGGTTATTTTTGTTTTTGGTATTTTTTCATAAATTTTTGAAAAAACTGACAGCAGCGATATTGGCCTATAATTTTGGGTCAATGTTTTGTCACCAGTTTTATATAGTGGCTTAACAATTCCAATTTTGAGGCATTCTGGGAAGCATTCATCATTTAAACTTTTATTTATTAGATAAGTTAACGGTTGTGAAATTTCATCTGTTATTTCCCTAATTGTTTCAACTCTGATGTTATCCCAACCAGGTGCTTTTTTAGATTTTAGTGTATATGTTGTATACCTGTTATATTTCTGAAACGTTGCAATGAAGGTTTGGCGATCCCTTTGTGCAGTTTATTTAATCTTTCCATGAAGTCAGGCGTATATCCTGCTCAGTGGAAATTGAGTTTCATAATACCTACTTTCAAATCAGGTGACAAAAGTGACATAAAAAATGAAGGACACCCTACTCCGTAGCACTAGGAATGATAAAACCCCTCGGCGCATGAGCATGTCGTCAATATTTTTTGAATGTATTATATAAATTGAATGACAATGAAAGTCGATTTTACGACTGAAATGAAGGAATATTGCAATAAATGTATTAATAATTCGATATTACGAATAAAATCCGTGAGAATTTAGCAAAAATATCCTATCCCGGTTCATTTTGCTGCAAATTATGAATCAAATTGATAAGATGGGAAGCAGACACATGCAGAATCAAGCTGAAGCTATCAACATCGCTTGGTTACCGTGGCACACACAGCACTTCGACGCATATTTTGTAGGACTTCGTACATATCGAGCTTGGCGCATGCACATATCGTAATGCCTATCTAAAAAACGCTATAATTTTTTATTCTTCATTGGGAAAAATTGGGAACAAAAATTCTCTTATGAAATCATATGTATTTTATCGATATCCGTTGGAATTTTTGAAATCGGACCAGATCCCAACTTTTTTTCTTGAAACTTTATCTTCGCCTCGGGGTAAAAACGCTATAATTCTTCATTCTTCGTTGGGAAAAATTGGGAATTGAAATTCCCTAATGAAATCATATGTATTTTATCGATATCCGTTGGAATTTTTAAAATCGGTCCAGATCCCAACTTTTTGTCGTGAGGCTATAACCCCTTTAGCTTCGCCTCGGGGTAAAAATCATAGACCAATAAGCAAAAATGCATGCATCCTTAAGTTATTTGAGACCTTGATTATAAATAGAATTGCTCCGTTGTTCAATAATGTATTCTTAGATGAACAACATGGCTTTATTCCGAGAAGATCTGTAACGACCAACTTGTTAACATACTCAGATATAATATTGGAATCTATGAAAGCAGGAAAACAAGTCGATAATATTTACACAGATTTTGAAAAAGCTTTTGACACTGTGACTCACTGGTTACTAGTAGCTAAATTAAAAGCATTGGGAGTTGGTCCCTCTCTCATAGATTGGTTGACAGACCGTATTAGCGTTATGAGATTAAAAAATTCTATATGTGGTGTACTCTCCGACGAATTCATAATGAAATCTGGTGTCCTTCAGGGTTCACCTCTGTCATCACTTTTGTTCCTCTTGTTTATCAACGACATCGGAGATGTCATAAGGTTCAGTTCATTTTTACTTTTCGCAGATGATTTAAAAATAATGAGACAAATATCAGAGGTCGACGATTGTGAACTTCTTCAACTCGATCTCAATGCAATAATGAACTGGTGCTCAGATAATGAAATGGACCAACAAATTTTGAGGGACGCAAGTGTTATTAGGGACTTGGGGGTGTACTTTGACCCTAAACTAGATTTTATTGCTCACATACAATTCATTAGTAATAAAGCTTTTAAAATGCTTGGTTTCATAAAAAGATCAATGTGACATTTCAACAATTTAGATGCAATTAAGTCAGTATATTACGCAAATGTGAGAAGTGTGTGTGAGTACGCATCCGTGGTATGATCACCGGTTTACTATGTTCATAGACATAATATCGAGTGAGTTCAGAGAAAATTCTTGAAGTGGGTTGCATTCAAAAAAGGATTTCCAACCTCGTTTCAAAATTATTATTTGATTCAAGAGCAAATGAGTTTGAGGTCTTTGGAATTACGGAGGGAAAACTTTGACGTAATGCTAATTTTCAAGTTAATAAATAACTTTACTGACAGTAAATATTCGTTAGCTAAGATAAGCCTTAATTGCAGGTCCGCATTATTGAGATCTAGAGAAATTTTCAACTTTTTTTTTTCAAGTTTTGCACCAACTAATTATTTTATGAACAGACCCTTAATTAGATCACAAAGACTAACAAATGACTGCGAAGTTGATCTTTTTGAAGTCTCAATTTTTTTCTTTAAAAAATATTTCGAGTCGTAACCGATAAACAGATAGTTAGGAGCAGGCTCGTTTTTGCAGGTGCTTATGAAATTGTTATTTTAATTTATAATGGAATTTGATTACAGAATGTTGTTTCATGTTTTTTTTTGTATTTTTAAATTGAAAATTGTAATATTATTTGATTAAGTAAATAAATAAATAAATAAATATATATATATATATATATATATATATATATATATATATATATATATATATATATATATATATATATATATATATATATATATATATATATATATATATATATATATATATATATATATATATATATATATATATATATATATATATATATATATATATATATATATATATATAATTGTATTTATATTTTGATCAGATAAAACCCCAGATCTGAGTTCATTGTTTTTCATATTGGTGGCAGAACTGTCTGTATCAATTAGCTTACTTTTGAATATACTGTATCAGCAATACTGGCACAAATTTAGTTGATCCCCAGAGTTGAAAGGGAAAATCTAACATTTTTATCACAAACAATGTAGTATTTTGCTAACGTCAACTGACTGCTCGTTCAACATTGTGGAACATTGTTCACTATGAATCAACAAAAGGAAACACTTGGCTTGGTTCCACTAAAAGATGTATACTTACTCGACATGTATGTTTTTAGTTATGAACCCGTTTATACAGAGTTTTCTAACTTATTTGAAAATGCACAAATCTATCTACTTATATTACTGCTTTAAAGAGTGGGTATATCCTAAGGCCTATTTGGTCATTAGTGATGAGTAAGTTCCTCGACCTGGCCAACGTAATCCCTAAAGCTTCTAAAAGGTCCATCCTCTTTCCTGTGTAAGTGAATGCAATATCTCTGGATAATCTTAAACTATAAAATGGTTTCTCATTATGCATTCGAAATTGTTTCTACCAGTTTGGTACCAATATAAAATGCATCGCAATCAGTATATTTTAATTTACATACACCAGATTTTTCAAACTGTTTGTCTGTTCCTATTATTAACCAAAGGAACCCAAATTTCTTTTATCTATATCTTCTTATAGTTCTTATATTGTATTTATTCAGCCTATTGCAAATCTTGTAACTCAATTTGTGGACAATGTAAATTGAAACTAATTTTTGATCATTTCCATACTAAATGTTCAGATACACTCGCTTATCAAATTTTATACAGAATATGTTTATTCACAGCGACATACTAAGTGATTCGTAATTAATCTTACCAGTGTGAAGTTAGCCTGAAAAGATAGCCGGTAAAATTCCCGAGTATGCCCGATTGTTCATTGGCGTGCACCAAATGAATTATTCGTATTAACAAAGGGAAACTAGATATACTTGAGAAATGTAACGCTATTTCATATCATTATTGCGAAAGTCAGTAATTTATACGGTGAAAATGTGAAAGATAGGAAATGGGCATTGTAACGAAAAAACTCCAAAGCCATGAATTGATTGAACTTATGATTTCATAACAAAATAATTCAAAAAAATTATGATTCGACAAGTAATCGGTCTTGCATCAATATGACATTACTAAAAATACTAGAATGAAATTAGTTATTATTGATATGGTTGAAAAATTCACTCAAAGTGGAATATAGATTGAAATTGAATGTTGTTCGATTCTGCAGAACTATAAAATCGAATGAATTCTTTCATTAAATGTTTTATAAATCTGTTCGAGGTTGGAAGCGCGCAACAATTGTCTGTCATATGTTTAAAAATATTTTTTCACGTCGAGGTGAGGGTATCGAAATCTCCGTCGCATGCAAAAAAGCGGGCACGATATTATACGTGAATGAGGATTCCAGATGCTAGTTTTGAAGAATTATTTCTTATTATGTTCGAATGAATCCCTAAACAAGAAGACAAGGGTATTGAAACAATCCATATTCTTCAAAAGGCGCACAGAACTTCAAATTCACTCAACTTTCCGAAAATCGTAAAAATTTACCTGATGTCGAACCTGTATCAAAATGAAATTTTCAGAAAACATCAGATTCGAAGTTACCTTCTATCGTATATAGAACAAAATTTCTTAGCGTGGGGATAAGAGTCTAAAACTCACTCAAGTTTTCGAAAAACGTCCAAATTGACATGAAGTCGGTCCTGTATCTGAATGATATTTTCAGAAAACATCAGATTCAAAATTACCTTCCATCGTATGTAGGACAAAATTTCTTAGCGTGGGTATAAGAGTGTCAAACTCACTCAAAGTTGCGAAAAAAGTCCAAATTAACATGAAGTCGGTCCTGTATCAAAATGAAATTTTCAGAAAACATCAGATTCAAAGTCACCTTCCATCGTATGTAGAACAGAATTTCTTTGCGTGGGGATAAGAGTGTCAAAATCACTCAAGTTTGCAAAAAAAATTCAAATTGGCATGAAGTCGGTCCTGTATCAAAATGAAATTTTCAGAAAACATCAGATTCGAAGTTATCTTCCATCGTATGTAGAACAAAATTTCTTAGCGTGGGGATAAGAGTGTCAAAATCACTCAAGTTCTCAAAAATCGTCTAAATTGACCTGAAGTCGGTCCTGTATCAAAATGAAATTTTTAGAAAACATCAAATGTGAAAATACCTTCCATCGTATGTAGGACAAAATTTCTTAGCGTGGGGATACGAGTGTCAAAATCACTCAAGTTTGCGAAAAAAGTCCAAATTGACCTGAAGTCGGTCCTGTATCAAAATAAAATTTTCAGAAAACATCAGATTCGAAGTTACTATCCATCGTATGTAGGACAAAATTTCTTAGCGTGGGGATACGAGTGTCAAAATCACTCAAGTTCGCAAAAAAAATTCAAATTGGCATGAAATCGGTCCTGTATCAAAATGAAATTTTCAGAAAACATCAGATTCGAAGTTATCTTCCATCGTATGTAGAACAAAATTTCTTAGCGTGGGGATAAGAGTGTCAAAATCACTCAAGTTCTCAAAAATCGTCTAAATTGACCTGAAGTCGGTCCTGTATCAAAATAAAATTTTCAGAAAACATCAGATTCGAAGTTACTATACATCGTATGTAGGACAAAATTTCTTAGCGTGGGGATACGAGTGTCAAAATCAGTCAAGTTTGCAAACAAATTCAAATTGGTATGAAGTCGGTCCTGTATCAAAATGAAATTTTCAGAAAACATCAGATTCAATATTACCTTCCATCGTATGTAAGACAAAATTTTTCAGCGTGGGGATGAAGGTTTCAAACTCACTCTAGTTCTCAAAAATCGTCCAAATTGACCTGAAGTCGGTCCTGTATCAAAATGAAATTTTCAGAAAACATCAGATTCAAAGTTACCTTCCATCGTATGTAGAACAAAATTTCTTAGCGGGGGATAAGAGGGTCAAACTCACTCTAGTTCTCAAAAATCGTCCAAATTAACATGAAGTCGGTCCTGTATCAAAATGAAATTTTCAGAAAACATCAGATTCAAAGTCACCTTCCATCGTATGTAGAACAGAATTTCTTTGCGTGGGGATAAGAGTGTCAAACTCACTCAAGTTTGCGAAAAAAGTCCAAATTGACATGAAGTCGGTCCTGTATCAAAATGAAATTTTGAGAAAACATCAGATTCAAAATTACCTTCAATCGTATTCAGAACAAAATTTCTTAGCGTGGGGATAAGAGTGTCAAAATCACTCAAGTTCTTAAAAATCTTCTAAATTGACCTGAAGTCGGTCCTGTATCAAAATGAAATTTTCAGAAAACATCAGATTCAAAATTACCTTCAATCGTATTCAGAACAAAATTTCTTAGCGTGGGGATACCAGTGTCAAAATCACTCAAGTTTGCGAAAAAAGTCCAATTTAACATGAAGTCGGTCCTGTATCAAAATGAAATTTTCAGAAAACATCAGATTCGAAGTTACTATCCATCATACGTAGAACAAAATTTCTTAGCGTGGGGATACGAGTGTCAAAATCACTCAAGTTCGCAAAAAAAATTCAAATTGGCATGAAATCGGTCCTGTATCAAAATGAAATTTTCTGAAAACATCAGATTCAAAGTTACCTACATATCTAAATATTTATATATATATATTATATATATATATATATATATATATATATATATATATATATATATATATATATATATATATATATATATATATCTAATATATAAAATTCACGTGTCATAGTGTTTTGGAGACACACTCCTCCTAAACGGCTTGACCGATTCTCATGCATATTCGGTAATTCTGAGAATCGGTCGTAATCTATTTTTCAACACCTGAATGATAAGGGTGACCAAACCAAAATTTTCAAGAATTTTTTCAACAAAATTTTTTATTTTATTTCTATATGATGTGGCATTTAAAAATACATACAACCCTAATTTCTCACCTTTTTACTATCATAACGATTACTATTATAGCGATTTCAATCTTTTAAGTTTACGGTCAACGTACTCTGATCAACGCTTGCTTAAAATCATCGTCACTGTGGAATGATGTTGAAAAAATGGAAGTTAACATGTGCGTTCAAATGCTTCATGATGATATTGGCGATGGAAAAGTTGCTTTACATAAAAATTCTGGATGCATAAAATTGCCGATGGATTTCTGCATAATCAATGACTTACAAAACTCCCTAATCGACCACATATTTCCCGATGCATACAAACAACACAAAAATCTTGATTGCCTGGCAGAAAAAGCAATTTTGACCGCAAAAAATGTCAATAGGTCAATACGTCAATAGGTATATATATATATATATATATATATATATATATATATATATATATATATATATATATATATATATAAATATATATATATATATATATATATATATATATATATATATAAATATTTAGATATGTAGGTAATTTTTAATCTGATGTTTTCTGAAAATTTCATTTTGATACAGGACCGACTTCAGGTCAATTTGGACTTTTTTCGCAAACTTGAGTGATTTTGACACTCGTATCCCCACGCTAAGAAATTTTGTCCTACATACGATGGATAGTAACTTCGAATCTGATGTTTTTGGAAAATTTTATTTTGATACAGGACCGACTTCAGGTCAATTTGGACTTTTTTCGCAAACTTGAGTGATTTTGACACTCGTATCCCCACGCTAAGAAATTTTGTTCTGAATACGATTGAAGGTAATTTTGAATCTGATGTTTTCTGAAAATTTCATTTTGATACAGGACCGACTTCAGGTCAATTTAGAAGATTTTTAAGAACTTGAGTGATTTTGACACTCTTATCCCCACGCTAAGAAATTTTGTTCTGAATACGATTGAAGGTAATTTTGAATCTGATGCTTTCTGAAAATTTCATTTTGATACAGGACCGACTCCATGTCAATTTGGACTTTTTTTGCGAACTTGAGTGATTTTGACACACTCATCCCCCCGCTAAGAAATTTTGTCCTACTTACGATGGAAGGTACCTTCGAATCTGATATTTTCTGAGAATTTCATTATGATACAGAACCGACTTCATGTCAATTTGGACGATTTTTGAGAACTAGAGTGAGTTTGACCCTCTTATCCCCCGCTAAGAAATTTTGTTCTACATACGATGGAAGGTAACTTTGAATCTGATGTTTTCTGAAAATTTCATTTTGATACAGGACCGACTTCAGGTCAATTTGGACGATTTTTGAGAACTAGAGTGAGTTTGAAACCTTCATCCCCACGCTGAAAAATTTTGTCTTACATACGATGGAAGGTAATATTGAATCTGATGTTTTCTGAAAATTTCATTTTGATACAGGACCGACTTCATACCAATTTGAATTTGTTTGCAAACTTGACTGATTTTGACACTCGTATCCCCACGCTAAGAAATTTTGTCCTACATACGATGTATAGTAACTTCGAATCTGATGTTTTCTGAAAATTTTATTTTGATACAGGACCGACTTCAGGTCAATTTAGACGATTTTTGAGAACTTGAGTGATTTTGACACTCTTATCCCCACGCTAAGAAATTTTGTTCTACATACGAAGGAAGATAACTTCGAATCTGATGTTTTCTGAAAATTTCATTTTGATACAGGACCGGTTTCATGCCAATTTGAATTTTTTTTGCGAACTTGAGTGATTTTGACACTCGTATCCCCACGCTAAGAAATTTTGTCCTACATACGATGGATAGTAACTTCGAATCTGATGTTTTTTGAAAATTTTATTTTGATACAGGACCGACTTCAGGTCAATTTAGACGATTTTTTAGAACTTGAGTGATTTTGACAATCGTATCCCCACGCTAAGAAATTTTGTTCTGAATACGATTGAAGGTAATTTTGAATCTGATGTTTTCTGAAAATTTCATTCTCATACAGGAGCGACTTCAGGTCAATTTGGACTTTTTTCGCAAACTTGAGTGAGTTTGACACTCTTATCCCCACGCTAAGAAATTTTGTTCTACATACGATGGAAGATAACATCGAATCTGATGTTTTCTGAAAATTTCATTTTGATACAGGACCGACTTCATGCGAATTAGAATTTTTTTTGCAAACTTGAGTGATTTTGACACTCTTATCCCCACGCTAAGAAATTTTGTCCTACATACGATTGAAGGTAATTTTGAATCTGATGTTTTCTGAACATTTCATTTTGATACAGGACCGACTTCAGGTCAATTTAGAAGATTTTTAAGAACTTGAGTGATTTTGACACTCTTATCCCCACGCTAAGAAATTTTGTTCTGAATACGATTGAAGGTAATTTTGAATCTGATGTTTTCTGAAAATTTCATTTTGATACAGGACCGACTTCAGGTCAATTTGGACTTTTTTCGCAAACTTGAGTGATTTTGACACTCGTATCCCCACGCTAAGAAATTTTGTCCTACATACGATGGAAGGTACTTTCACATTTGATGTTTTCTGAAAATTTCATTTTGATACAGGACCGACTTCAGGTCAATTTAGACGATTTTTGAGAACTTGAGTGATTTTGACACTCGTATCCCCACGCTAAGAAATTTTGTTCTGAATACGATTGAAGGTAATTTTGAATCTGATGTTTTCTGAAAATTTCATTTTGATACAGGACCGACTTCAGGTCAATTTGGACTTTTTTCGCAAACTTGAGTGATTTTGACACTCGTATCCCCACGCTAAGAAACTTTGTTCTGAATACGATTGAAGGTAATTTTGAATCTGATGTTTTCTGAAAATTTCATTTTGATACAGGACCGACTTCAGGTCAATTTAGACGATTTTTGAGAACTTGAGTGATTTTGACACTCTTATCCCCACGCTAAGAAATTTAGTTCTACATACGATGGAAGATAACTTCGAATCTAATGTTTTCTGAAAATTTCATTTTGATACAGAACCGATTTCATGCCAATTTGGACTTTTTGAGAAACTGAGTGATTTTGACACTCGTATCCCCACGCTAAGAAATTTTGTTCTACATACGATGAAGGTAATTTGAATCTGATGTTTTTCTGAAAATTTTATTTCGATACAGGAGCCGACTTCAGGTTCAATTTGGAGACTTTTTCTTCGCAAACTTGAGTGGATTTTTGACACTCGTATCCCCACGCTAAGAAATTTTGTTTTGAACATACGATTGGAAAGGTAATTATCACATTTGATGTTTTCTGAAAAATTTCATTTTGATACAGGACCGACTTCAGGTCAATTTAGGACGATTTTTGAGAACTTGAGTGATTTTGACACTCTTATCCCCACCGCTAAGAAATTTTGTTTCTGACATACGATTGGAAGATAACTTCGAATCTGAATGCTTTTCTGAAATTTCATTTTGATACAGGACCGACTTCATGTCAATTTGGACTTTTTTTTTTGCAAACTTGAGTGATTTTTGACACTCGTATCCCCACGCTAAGAAATTTTTATCCTACATACGATGAAGGTAATTTTCGAATCTGATGTTTTCTGAACATTTCATTTTGATACAGGACCGACTTCAGGTCAATTTGATTTTTACTAGTGATTTGCACTTATCATAGAATTTTTGAATCATGATAATGAATCGATTTTCTAATTTCTTGTAGGACGACTCAGTAATTTTTTTAAATTTGATTTTGAATTTATCCGTAAGAATTTTTTGAATTTGAATTATTTGTTCTATTCTTGAATGTCATCATAATTTATTTTGTCTATTTTTGAAACCCCTAATTTGTTCTACTGGATTACTCATCATTTTGAAATTTCTTGAGAATTATTATTTGAATTTGAACTGACGTTTGATTACACTAAGAATTTTTTCATAAGAAGAATTTGATCTGATGTTTGAATTATTTGATCGTTCTCATTTGGACATTTGACATGATTTTGAACTTATCCTTGAAATTGTAATTAATGGATATTGATTTTTTAATTTATAGCCTTTAATTTGTTTTT
>JARQZK010005273.1:0-73231 GCA_030704885.1 Cynegetis impunctata | reverse complement strand
AAAATTTTTTTAAATTTTTTATATTATATATATATATATTATATATTAATGTATTATGAATTTGTTACCTGTTGCTGTTTTATAGAAACAATAAAGGTTTTTTATTGAGCTGTGACAGGAAAATTCATTTTTTCAAAAATTAAATCAATAAACTTGGACGTTTCAGTGGTACATTCACCGTCTTCAGTATTCAATATATTAAAAACAAAAAACAACCTTAAGCATACACGAAGACATATTATCGTTAAATCAAAAATTTTGACAAGCATATATTATAAAATTTATCGAATCACATAATATGAAAAAAAATTTTCTCCTCCAGAAATCTTTGTCATACAGACAAAGCTAGAAATATGCATATACATATTAATATATATCTTATATATATATATATATATTATATATATTAATAATATATATATTATATAATATTTTATATGTTATTCTTATATAAATAAATATATATATATCTATATATATATATATATATAAAATTATGTATATATTTTATATATGTATATATATATATATATATATATATATATATATATATATATATATATATATATATATATATATATATATATATATATAGAAGAGCGAATTTTCTCTGCTTCGAGTCTAAATCACCACTATTTAAACATCGATTAATGCTTTAACTATTATTCTATTAAATGGGATAGAAAAGATATCCAAAGTATAGAAAACTGTTTCAAAATAAATTTTTTTCATAAGAAAGCGAGATGTTACAACTAATCTCGTGCTTGGGATTAGTTGTAACTTCTCTTGTGGTAAGTAGTACCAATAATAAAAAACGATAATATAACACCTTGCATCATTTATTATTGATTCAAATGCAGATTTCTACAAAAATTAATCAGGTATTTCTATAATATATATTTTTCATCACGTTATTAACTGAAATATACTTTTTAAATAATAAACGTTAAAGATATTAAATTCCAACTATTTATCTCAGTTCGTTAGAAAAATATTACAATCAACATTGATACTTTGTAAGCACAGTAAGGTAAAATTGAAAACCTCTGAAATATAAAAGTCTCGTACTATCTGCTTTCTTCTACCTCACATCTTAACTATAATGCAGACTTTGAATGAGTTTCTTTAATAAATAAATTCATCATCTGATTTACAGTGAATACAAAGCAGAAGAAATAGCGACCCCTGTAGCACATCATAAATGTGCCCACATCCTGTATAAAAATACATTCTATCCACCATCGCCTTTGATTTAGTATATAGCTGTTACTATACAAACTAGACAATACCACTCATCTTTCTCTGCTTTTTCTTCATATTTTATTCTCAATGCTTCTTTTTCCGGTGTGTCCGGTCAGAATTAGCAGATTTTTTTGTTTGCAATTGCTAATTGTTTTCCGTAGTTGCCGTTTTGGTAAAGGTTCAATCTTCGAAAGTGAATACCTTATCTTGGCTTATATATACATATATTATATATATATATATATATATATCATATATATATATATAATATACATTTATATGTGGATATAAAGGTAATAAAACGTAGAAGATTCATTTTGAAAAACTGAATGTTCCCAGACGTATTTAATATCTTTAATCCATACGCTGAGTTGTTTATCGCGAATGATTTTCCATTTTCAATATAAATATATATATATTAATATATATATATAATATTATATATATATATATATATATATATATATATTATATATATATATATATATATATATATATATATATATATATATATATTATACATATATCATATAGAAGAAAACATCAGAAATCGTCGTGAATTCAGGTAGGTATGAAAACGGTTTTGAAAACCACTCCTGCACCTCACTGTTAACCTTTGATACAGTACATTAGTCTATTATTTTTGGGGAAAATACTACTGAAAATGTTTTGCAAATAATTGTTTTGAAAACCCCCTGAGCTTTGTTTTGATTAGTAGTTTAATTGAAATTTGACGGGTTCCGTAAAATAAGTAATTGTTCGGATTAACTTGATTCGCTTGATGTGTCGAACATATTGAGGATATTAAATTTTTTTTTCATTTGGTAATTTTCTGTTATGATTGTTTTTTTGTGTGATACACAAATTGAATCTGTGTAGTTATTCGGAATTTTTCATATCTGTGATTTCTCTAGGTAAGAACATATTTTTTTTTCTTAGTTATTTGAATTCAATAGCTGAACAAAAGAAGTGTGGAAAAATGAAGGAATTTGCCAATAGATTTAGCTTGAACAATCAATCTATGAATCATTATCATAGCACAAAAGTTGTGATATGGCGCAAAATATGGACCAGTTCTAGCCTATAGAATTAAAACCAATTATAATTCTATTTTAAAAGTCTCTCATTTTTGGTCAAGTTCTCCCAATCCTCACCGATAAAGGTTCCGAATATTCAAAAGCAGTGATCGTAAACCGCTTTGTTCTTATATATTATCCAGTTCCCGATGCGCCAGTCTTCATTTCATCCAACAACACCTTCGACGGTGGCATCTAAATAGTGCGTTTGTACATCTTAGCTATCGAATAAAATGCATCCGCCAAATTGCAGAATCACGTTGAACGGTTATGCTACGCATCTTTCGATATTTGGCGGCGTTCTGTGGTTTTTTCATAATTCTTCTATGCTACTATCATAACACAACCGTGAATATTTTATATCGTGAAGATGTGAACAGTGATTGGACAGAAGATAATTATGAAAAAAATACCGGGGAAATTAGTAAATTACAAACTTAAAAAGATTGTGGCGTATTCTCTGTTGAAACACAGATAGAAAATGAAAGTGAGGAGTATTTTGCGGAAAAACTTTAAGTTTGGTGAAGAAATGAGAATGAATGAATCCCGTGAAATGTTTGGACAAGAGTTGAAGAAACTGAGATATATGTTTTATCGGTACATTTCGATACTAGACTGACGCCGTTCATATTTGTCAGAATCATTGCTATGACCAAAGGTGGGTATTATAATTTCACTTTAAATAATAAACAATTTTCCCTAGAGGATAGTTTCAACTACTAGGTACTTTAAAATAATATTCTCAAACAACCGATGCGGCGTTTCTGCGACCTGAATTGACATCACCAAGAATTGATGATGTAAGGAAATCTTCTTTTCAAGAAATCGTACAGAAAATACAATATGCTTGAGCGAAAGTTTAGAAACTTTTTTATAATTAAAATTGAAGGCGATCTGATATTGATATTGCATTGAAATATTCAACATTGAAACTTATATTCAACATGAACGAATAGAACGCAAAAATTCTAAGAATTTAAAACTATTCAGATGCTTCACGGCGTTTATTATTATTAAATTTTTACTCACAACCATTTCGACAGGAATTTAGGTCCATAATTATCGAGATTTTGTTGATATATACATATACATATATATATATATATCTAATTATATATATATATACATGTATATATATATATATATATATATATATATATATATATATATATTATATTATATATTATTATATATATATATATATATATATATATCTAATATTATATATATACTATATATAATATATATATATAATATATATATATATATATATTTATATATATATATATATATATATATATATCTATTTATATATATTTGAATTGATGAGGCCGTTACTCGATGAAAATCAATTGTTAACATGTTTTAGAAACGAAACTCTGAGTTTAACGATTTTCACATATAATTAAACAACAATAGTTGCACAACGCGTTTCGCTGACACTACAGCTTCTTCAGGTGCGAATTTCAAACTACATCTGAGTTAAGTTTGGCACCTTCAAACTTTGTGAAAGCGGTGAGCAGAAAATGTTCAAATTGGGGCAATTGATGTGAAAATTGATTATGAACAATATAACAATATGAGTGGATTGAAAATTTGTACGTGGATTAAGTTGATGCTAAGGAATTGTTTTTTTGGCAGAAAACTATATTCTGCAACCGCATTAATTTCTATGTAGAGATTTCTTGGATTTTCGTGACTCTTGAGGGTCTCCACAACTCATCCAGATTGATTAAGGTGGTAGAAATTCTTAACGTGAAATCGATGGATGTTGAGAAATTGCACTCCAATTCTTTCAAATATTTTTCTCCGCCTTCATTTTAATGTAAAAATTTCATATGTAATCGTTGTTTTTGATGGTTTACTTAGCTCCTGCTGATTGAGTTAGTGGGTTGAAAGTTGGTACGTAGATTAAGTTGATTTAAAAGAGCTAAAATTCATTCCGAATTCAGTTATCATAGAATGCTGGAAATTGGTTCATCAATTCCGTTGATATTAAAGGAGTGCTATGTAGGGGTTTCTAATATTTTCTCATTTTTCCCAAATTATATGTAGAAATTTCATGCATTTTTTCTCTGTGCGTCTCTTTGACTCCAACAAAGTGAGTTTGCGATTACGAATTTGTAGTGAGAAAACAATAAACAATTCAATCTACTTGGAAGAAAAAACATCAAAAAGGCACAAAAAGCGAACAATAACTAAATTGAATACATGAAGTCGATGCCAATCCAGAATTATATTCGTCATTAATTAAGCTGTCTATATCGCTGATTATTATTGCGTTTCGGGCTTGGCACAGATTTCTGACAGATCAAAAGGTAGAATATATTATAATATATGTATATATATATATATATATATATATATATATATATATATATATATATATATATATATATTTATATATATATATATATATAATTCAGTTATTTTTACCTTCTTAGTGCCCTTTAGTTGTCTGTATAATTTCTTTAAAGTTGGTTAATTTTTTCAGTTTTATAATAAATATTCGTACTGATTGAGTATGTCATTAAGAAGCTTATATTATTTAATTAAAGTGCCGCTGTACAGTAAAACTTCAAGTTATATAGATTATAATTATCTTTCATCTGAATTCAAGGAAAGTTCATTTAGTTGAGTTTAAGTTTTCTTAGTTGAGTGTACTTATACAATTATAACTAGTCTCGAAGTTCATTTTATGAAGTGTTTTTTGAAACCTAGAGCTGCGATCTGCTAATCCCGTTACACAATAATAAAGGACACGCCTGCCGAATATACTATCAAAAATCGCACTATTATTCCATAAATCCTCATTGTTAAGGCGTGCTGTGGATTTCATCTATACTTAGCATAAGATGCAGACAGACGCCAACATCTGAATGAGTTATGAGAAATTAACGAAGATACTATACAAGGCTTAATTTTTTGAAGATATTACTCGATTTCCCTCAGTTTGCGTAATCAGATCCTAACTTCGTTAAAATGGGACCCTCCCACGATATTTTTGAATGTTCAAAAATTGACGAAAATATCGGTGAATCGATATATATATATATATATATATATATATATATATATATATATATATATATATATATATATAAATATATATATTTATATATATATATATATATATATATATATATATATATATATATATTATTTATTGTTGAAAGTCCAAAATGGGCTTGACTTGCGCAAGATATTTCAAAGTTTCCATAGCATTAATTCAAGAGTTAGTACCTTCCAAATATAATCCAAATGATTTTATTTCATGATGTGCAAAGTTTTACTCATGAATAATTGACGTAATGAAATTATTCGCAATTATTTTCTTTTATTTCACTAGGACAATATAAATATTGATATATGAATATATATAATTCTGAGAATGGTTTATCTTTTCAATATTTTTTTAATATGGATAATTTTTCGTAGAAATTAGCAATATTATACAAATTTCAAATTATATGTTATTCATTTTAAATATGACCACAATAGTTTTTAATAAGAATAATGAAATATGCTTAATAGTAGGTATACTTATGGTGTAAAACTTGAGAAGTTTAGTGATTCTTCCACGAGCATCAACTCTTAATTTATTTTCTCATAGTTGAGCAGATTGATTTCAACTGAGATTCCACATGTGAATCAAAAAAGAAAGGAAGGAAGATTTTGGATATATGTATTCCCGATATCAAAACAATTATAGCATTAAATATTCATCAGATTCCTGATTAAAAATGGTTGAACATAAGATCTCATTTGGATAATTCATAAAAATGTAATTACAGTATCAAGGATACAAGTAGGGCAAATTAAAATGATTAATTTTAAGAATATTTGTTTTTTATCTTCATTGAATGAATATTTTACGGGCTAGTTGAAGTTACCAAGCAACTAAATGAAACTTATATTAAAAACGATTGAATATGGATTAATTGAATCTCTGATATAAATAAATATATATATATATATATATATATATATATATATATATATATATATATATATAAGAAAAAAGAAATCATAGTGTTAGCACGAATGGTAAAACAATTTGAGATATATCCAGGAGAATGATCTGAAAGGCTGAAAAAGTTTTTCAGATAATTACCCTGAATATATTTCAAATTATATTTCCATAAGTGTTAACACAATAAATTTTTTTTCAGTAAGTATAGCCATAACTATCAATGAGGTTAACAGAGGACGTCAGTCTCGCAGTGTTAAGGAGGTATATATTATTACTATAAGCTTGTAAATTGAGTATTTTTGACTATTAAATTAGTCGACACCTGTATTGTTTCGTCTTTGTCTAGAGATGTGGGAACTTAACAAATTGGCAAATAGGACGGATGTAGTCGTTGTATATTTTTCATCACGCTACGTAGTTTAGATGTTTAGATTGTTTCGCGTTTGGACGTTGATTTAGACATTGCAATCGATTGATATGTTGATCCAGTAAAAATGTAATCAAAAATCAATCTCACGTACATGAAATCAGTACTGATTTTTTCAAACAATGTTCCGAATGACATGGGGGCACTCTGGTCAAGGTTTCGACCTCGGGGCTCTTCTGGAATCTAGTTTCCCATCCCAAAAACTCTAATTTTTGGCACTCTTTTCAGTTTTCTAACATTTCGACCCTGAAGGAGTGGTAATTCGACCATGACCAATGATGCCTTTTCCAAATTAGATAGAAATTACTGAATTTTGAACTTTTTTGTCCTTGTAGATTCAATTGTTCCCGACAAAGTAGTTTCAAAGTTTTGTGTTCATTTGAAATTTGCAAATCTTTAGTAACTTCTCGTCATAAAATTGCCTCGTATCAACATAAATCATTTTGATATGGTTCAGCGAAGTAAATGATCACTAAATTTACATTTCTGAAAGGTGTGGGTGTTGGAGGGGGAATATGGCATGTTCTAAACAGCCGAACTGGGAGTACTTGCTTCTGACCTATACCAAACAAGTTCATGAGGAGTGATCAAAATCTTGTTTAAATATATTTTGGAAGGCTTTATATCAATTAATTTGTCGAAAACCTGATTGCTAGTTACATGACTGGTCGACATATTTTCATGTAACAGTTTTAAATTCAAACATATACATATTCTGGGAAAATCACTTCGAACGGCATAAACAAAAAGAACTGCCCCATCCCAGCTTCTGCGAATCATCTCCTGCAATTGCCGGAAAGAGTTTGAAAAGCCGAGCTGAAATGCTCTATAGTCTGCGACCAGTGCAGTAGGCAGTCATGCGAGAATATCCCGGAGATTACGATCAACTTCGACGAGCAGACTCCAGACTTGGACGACGAAAATCTATCCATACATAATCTTTCAGATCTCCAAGACGACGTCGACGACCAAAATGACGACAAGTTCCCGTATGAAAATGACGCTGACGATTGAGTCTCCAGTCTCCTCAATACCGTGGTCAATGATATGGGCCCCGGCTTTTCCAAGCAGATGAGAAGGTGTTGTTGAAAAAAACTTTGAAAATCCGTATCTCGGAAACTGCAGAGTCCACAGAGACAAAAAATTACAGAATATAGCAAATTCTATCTAATTTAGAGAATATCCTTCATGGTCAAAATGACTAAAAACTAAAAAAGCGCCAAGAAACCGCAGTTTTTGGGATGGAAAACTAGGTTCCGGAAGGATCTGGAGGTCGAAAACTGGACTAGCGTACCCCCATGTCATTCCGAACATTCTGTGAATAAATCGCTACTACCTGATTTAGTTCACGTCAGAGTGTACTATTTTACTGGACTATGTGATACTGACAAGTATTTAATACTGAAACACCCGTCTATCGCTTCGATCTTGAAGATGGACTAGATGTCTTCATCAGCCAGCTTTAAAAGGAAAATTATATGGTCAATTTGTCTTACAGATAACTGTCCTGAATATAATTTTTTTAAACATACATATATATATATATATATATATATATATATATATATATATATATATATATATATATATATATATATATATATATATATATATATATATATATATATATATATATATATATATATATAACCGCACAGTTACCGTCCAATAAGCATAATATCCAATCTGGCAAAAATATTCGAAAAAATCCTCAAAAAACGTCTGATGGCATTCGCAAGGAGACATCGTATAATTTCAGATTTCCAATACGGATTTCAGGATGGAAGATCAACTGCTGATGCCATAGTTAACTTGGTCACACAAATATATGAACACTTAGATAAGAGACGACCATGCCTGGCAGTATTTATCGATTTGGCCAAGGCCTTCGATACCATTTGCCATCAAAAACTAATGTCGAAATTAAATAATCTTGGTATCAGAGGTCTCGCAAATAATCTAATCAGAGACTACCTCCATGAAAGAATATAAATGGTTAAAATAGACAGCGTACTGAGCGACCCATTGGAAATTAAATACGGAGTCCCCCAGGGCACTGTTTTAGGGCCAATCCTGTTTATATTATACCTGAATGATATGTTATCCATTGATATTTCTGGAAAATTGGTCTCATATGCTGATGATACAGTTCTAATAATTGATGGAACAACCTGGGAAGATGTATTATCTCATACAAGGAACGATATTGACACTATATTCAATTGGCTTGATGATAGTTTCCTGACAATAAATATTGATAAAACATCTCACATTTCATTTTGTAGCAGCAACAGTCATGATTTTCCCAATGCTCAAAACATCAATATTCACTTGACCAGCAGAAATAAGAACATAACTCTGAAAAAATCCAGTTCAGTTAAATATCTCGGAATACACATTGATCAAAATCTAAAATGGAAAATACATATCGACTATCTTTGTAAAAGACTCAGAGCCCTTTTGTATGTTTTTCGAACACTTAAAAATATACTGAGTATCAGTGATTTGCGCAGTACATATTTTTCGTTGGTTCAGTCTCTCTTGATGTATGGAAATCTGGGATGGGGTGGGGTCTATAGTACAACTGTACAACCGCTTATGGTACTACAGAAACGATTTCTCAAAATCATCTATAATTTAAATTTTCGTTTCCCATAGGCACAAATATTCCTATATTGTGAACTTATGAGTTTGAGATATCTTTACTTTAAGCAACTATTAATATTTATATTTCACAACAGAAATAAGTTCAAAAATCATCAACATGGACATGAAACCCGACTAAAAGCGAGTAGCCTAGATATACCGAAAATGAACAAAGTTATTGGACAGAGATCAATTACATATATTGGACCCAAATTGTTTAATCTTGCTCCAGATCATATCAAAACGGAAAACGTGTTTAAGTTATTCAAGATTTCAGTGATCAGGTGGCTCAAAGATGAGAATATAACATTACTCTGAGCAAATTTCACTGAATTAATTTCTCAATTTTCACATTGATTTTTGACATCCCCACTTAACACATTGAATGCGTTTAATTTGGCATGAGTTTGTATTTTATATTGTAACATTGGATATTTTTTATACGTTTACATATTCAAGTTTTTATGTTTTACAATTATTACATTACCTACATGTTGGAAGATTTTATACTTTTGGATTAATGTGTGATTTATATTTGTTATGTCTTTTTTGTAGTATACTGAGAATATTATTCACTACTATTGATATTGTTGAAACTATTTTAGAAGTATAGGCATTATATTGTCTGCCCGAGTATCTCAAAGCACATTATATCTTGACCATATTCAAAGGAAATAATTTTGATATTGATGTTTAACAGACAAGTTTTCCAAAAACTTAAGTGAATTATCAGTACCTATGTTTCCGCTGAAAAATATCAGTTAATAAGACTCGGTATGACAAACCTTTCCTACTACCTATATTAATCGCTAATTTCTTCCTTTTTTTTTATTGTATCTTCTTGTAAATTCATGTAATTTGGTGATTAATAAATACTACTACTACTACTACTACTAAATATATATATATATATATATATATATATATATATATATATATATATATATATATATATATATGGATATATAATATAAAAGCACACCTTTAATACATTTTTTTGCAGTATCAAAACGTTTTACATGCACTATTCACGATAACGAATAACAAATGTTCAGTTATACCACAATTATAACATATAACATATAACAAAGTTAAACATATATATATATATATATATATATATATATATATATATATATATATATATATATATATATATATATTTAGATATGTTTAATATGTATTGTCACTCTGATTGATATTTCTGAATTTTTCAAATAAGTTTTTGCTGCGGCGCTTTGCCGCCTAGCCACACCATTTCAAAAAGTATCTATGGTTTGTCAATATTGCCAAATTTCGTAGTCAAAATAATTTCCTAATCTTTGTATGCTGTTTTTCTAGTTTTTACGTATTCATATTGTCTCAATCTCGCTCATAGTTTCTAAACTTTATGAGTTTGTCGTTAGTGAGGTGTTCCATTTTTTAATTTATTGCAGACTTACGAATTCGTGATCATAGGTTCCTTATATAATGATATGTGTTATTTTATAAGATAGTTTTAGAATATAATACAAGGAAATCTATACATAATCGTAGAATTTCATAATCTTCATGAGCATGGATTCCACTGAGATAATAAAAAAATTTGGGAATTGAAAAAATTCAAAGATAAATTGGTAAACTGATAAAGAACACCTCAGATCCATTGGAACAGATTATATTTTCATATCTCATAATAATAATAAAAACGTATAACATCCAATATTCTCAAAATCTAATAACTAACATACAATCTTCATCATCGACAATGTCAACTACTATACAACCACCGTATAAACTAACAGATTGAAATTAAAATATTGTTGTCACTACTTTAGACAATCATGTTATCTTAAAAATGAATAACATAGTTGTTTGTATAGATGCTAGTCTAATATTGATGCGAAAGATACATCAATATTTTATTCTCAAAATGTTTTGACAAACAAGAAAAGTCCTGTTGTTGCGACTCACGAAAGAAAATAAATCGAATTCTAATATATGATGATTGTACAAGAAATTTAATAAACCAAAATCACTATAAATCTTCAGCTGGCGATACCAAATGCAAATTTTCCCCAAGCGCAAGAAGCCAATTAAAATCTGCACTTGCTTGCAATTTCTTCAGGTGATTTTTTTCGTCTCCAAGTCAGACAGCCGATAATTTAAAAAGCTTTATTTATGGTTTAATATGAATAGAATCTATACGGAATGCAGATGGCTGAATTTCACATAAGATATACATAATTAATTTACACATATTTGGCCATCGCTTTTAAAAATTTCGTCTCAACTTTCAGAAAAACTAAAAAAAATTGAATTTACTTCAGTCAAAATTTTGAAATTTTCTAGCATTGATAAAGCGTCTAGTGAGAAATTTCACTCGTTAGTCACTTTCTCAAAGATTTTGATGACTGCCTAAATATTGATAATTAACAATTCATGTTTATGAGGATTAAGTCAATGGTGCAATGAAATTTTCACATTAAAATTGCAGCGGTCATATACATAAACATATATATATATATATATATATATATATATATATATATATATATATATATATATATACATATTCATCTATCTTCCGATGTATATCTACCTATCTAAATATCTAGATAGTAATCTATCTTTCTATCTATCAATCTATCTGACCCGACAAACGTTGCTTAAATTATGAAAATTGCTATGAAAAAATATGTGTTGTTGATAGAAAGGTGAAAATTTAGAGTTATATGTATTTTTTAATGCAACATCATAAAAAATTAAAATAAAGAATTTTGTCGAAAAAATTTATGAAAATGTTTGTGGTGAACCACCCTAATCACTTTATTATATTATTATAGGGGTAAAAATATATTACGACCTATTCTCAGACCGACTATTGTTATTTTCAATTGACATCTTGCAACCCTATTGCGGATCTGTGGATAAAATAAAGAAAAATGAAAATTGCGATGGAAAAATAGGGGTTGATCGTAGAAGGGTAAAAAATTGAGAGTAATATGATTTTTTTTTAATTTTAAGTCATGACAAATAAAAATAAAAATTTTGCCAGAAAAATTGAAGTTTATAATTAACAAATAAAAAATAGGAGATGATCGTAGAGGGTTGAAAATTTAGGGTTGTATGTATTTTTGAATACTGTATCATAAAAGAAATAGAACAGAAAAATAGATGTTGTCCGATTCTCAGACCTAACCGTTATTTACACAAAATTTCATGAGAATCGGTCTAGCTATTTTGGAGGAGTTTAACAAATAAAAAATAGGGGTTAATCGCAGAGGGGTGAAGATTTAGGGTTGTATGTATTTTTGAATTTATATATCATGAAGAAATAGAACAGAAAATTTTGTATGAAATATTAAAATGAAAATTGAGGGGTGGACCGACCATCCCTCGGTCGACCCTCAACATTCAGGGGGATGAAAAGTAGATTTTGTCCGATTCTCAGACCTAATCGATATGGACACAAAATTCCATGAGAATCGGTCGAGCCATTTCGAAGGAATTTAAGAAATAAAAAATAGGGGTTTATCGTAGAGGGGTAAAAATTTAGGGTTTTATGTATTTTTGAATGTTGTATCATAAAAAATAGAAATGAAAATTTTGTCTGAAAAATAAAAATAAAAAATTAAGGGGTGGATCACCCTCAACATTTATGGGGATGAAAAATAGATGTTAGCCGATTCTCAGACCTACCCGATATGCACACAAAATTTCATGAGAATCGGTCAAGCCATTTCGGAGGAGTTTAACTTCTAACACCGTGACACGAGAATTTTATATATTGGATAATTATATGACTATATAACTCATGTATGAATAAGCCAATAGAATCCGTGAATTTTGCATAACTACCGCTTATTGATAAGCGAATATACCCTTGACGACGTGATATAATCGTTTTGGTGTTTCGACTCGTGTCAAAATGTGAATGTTTTCATATTGACGGTGTTTTGACGTTTGTCAAAAAAAATTAATATTTTTGATTCGTTATATAATCGTAACGAATACCACTCGAGCAATCGAAAATAATCGATTATACTGACCTCGTCACTCAACGTATTACTAATACGAAACACCTCTCGCGCAAATAATCCTCACCATATCCTTGCAATTGTTTATGTATTTACGGTAATCATTGAAATGCGCCTTTGAAACAAAAAGTTTTTAAATGAGCAAATTCTGTGATAGTTAAATCAATCTTTGCCAGATGGCGTTAGAAGTCGAATGCATGCAAGGAAGAAAAAAAAATTTCTTATTGAATTACATACTCGTTGTTTTGTTGATTTTGTGATAATTAAGTAATCGGATATAGAACAACCGTCGACTCCACCATATATAACTGCTGTAGGAAACACTACAAGTACATCTTTGTTATCACAAAAATCGCAAGAAATTTATGAAAGTAGGTATCAGAAAATTTATAGAATAATGCCCAGAGCGAAAAATGAATGAATTTTTGGAAAATATAGTGTTAACGTACTTGGTAGAATTGGGAAGAAACTTCAAATAATCAACATTTTGGAGTCGCTATTCTATGTTGAAGAGTAAAATCATCATCAACCTTAGTATAAAAATTGATGAATATTCGAAATTTTGGGCATTTCAAAGGAGAAAAAACGAAGGATATGTCTCAAAAAATTACTTGGTTTGGAAAGGCAACATATTCTCAAGTTCAAAGCATCTAGTTCGCGCACATGACGCACAATATACTATTATTAGCCAGTGATATCAGAATTTAATACTAATATTCCATATTTTAAATGAATAATAATAATTATATAGTTGATGAATACTTCGACGTTTTGCGTAAGCGGAATCCATAAATAGCTATCTTGAGATAATTTCTGGCTGATTATCTCATAATTTGATTGCTTTTACTGTCACCTAGACACAAGCAACCTGGTATTTAAGAAAAAATATTCTCATTCATCTCCAAATAGTAATGAAAAACCAAATTATTAATCCAACCTTCATCTTTTTTGAATCGGGATTAATTCCAATTTAACCCAACATGAACAAGTCTCCACCATTGCTAATTCAGCTGCACACGGAATGTGATGTACAGCCATTGCCACTATTATTCCCCCATCGCAATTCTTTTAATACATAGGGTATGCAGATAATACTCACAAATTTTCCGTACACATCTTTACAGCTGGAACATCGGTCTACCAAAGAGCGTTTCTATTCCAAACCGCAAACCTTTAAAATGCTTTACCCTCATAGTTTGGTAGCCCAAGCGGGGATTTTGGGATTTACTCGAGCGGCAGAATAACATATGGAGGGTACCTTGCTCCCTGATGAGTAGCCCCACCATACATAAACCTTTAATATAAGGGCGTGCATATAGGGCAGCCGATAAGATTAGTAAAAAAAAATCGATTATTATAAAAACTCGAGCACGTCAGATTGAAGCAAGGTGAGTTAATTACATTGCTGAAAAGTGTGCATTTCACTAATCTGACGATTTGCGAGTGATATAAGGAAATAGGAGGATCACAAAGTTGCAAAAAAAAAACGTCGCCTGGACATTCTCGAGCGCGGTTAATTTTTTTTATTTTCATGAAATCATTTAAGTATCACGGAAATAATAAAATCTGCCGATTTACACAAGACGAAATAGTTGAAATCATCAATACAGCCTGGTGCGTGCAGCTTTCAAATATACCGCTTTCTATGGTCAACTCTACCGATTTCGCTCATTGACGTTCGAAAAAGGTTTAGTTACTTAAATGAAGTTAGATTTATAATATGTGCTACGATAAAAAAAATTCAAACCTCAAGATTAAAAATATTCCTCCACATAATTGTCAGATTATGGTTCAGCACGACAAGTTCATCAAGCTGAACCGTCTGTATAGATATTAATCTGACACGCTCAAGTATTTCAATGCCACAATTTGTTTTTGCATTTTCAAAAATTGTCCTTGAGTTTTGGTCGCATCCAAATCTTCAGCCTTTAGAATAGGAGCTCCTTTAGGGTTTACTTAACATCCGTTCTGAATATCTGACACGCCCGAATAAATTTTTGTTTACCATTTTCAACCCCTTCGTACGCTCACCCCCACCATGCAAACTGGCAGATTAACCTACTTTCGTGATGAGAGACACGTGGGGTTTATAAACTATAAATATCTGACGCGCTCGAGTATTTTTAAGTAACGATTTTTTTTAATTTTAGAAAATCTGTACATACTCGCTCCCCAGTGAAAGCGAATATATCATATAACCTCTCTTTAGCATCTAATATTCACAATCCAAAACGTCCCCACGAAGCTCGAGTAAATTCCCGTTTAGCCTCTGGGTATCCCCTACTATAAGAGGTGTTTTTTTGCTAAATCATCTCGGGGCGCTTGAGAATCTTTATACGCTTTGGCTTTTCTCGAGATTTGCTCATGAAAAATGTCAAAAATTGATTATGCGATATATTTTTGAATCGTTCAATTCATGGGATTCTCATATGAGTAAACTTTTCTATAGGTGTTTGACCCTGAATAAAGCACCAAAAGATTCACGACTAATAAGTCTAGTTGTACCACGGTAATTTCAATTATGTTTGGTTCAAGTCACTAAGCTCACCTACTACGGGATATTATAATAATCGGTTTCATTTCCTTATTGGGTTAATCATAACTTTAAAGTCATAAATTAAAATTATACCAAATTAGAATTTTCATTGAACAACAGATCAAACAAAAGATTTCATTATATCTTAGGAGAGGTGAACGATCTAGTCTTCGGACCGACTTTATATATTATATCGTATGGGCATTGAGGTGTTTGTTATTGCATTTTATTGTTCATCGCGTTTGATGATCGAAATCCTGAGAATATTCTGATGAGGCAATTCATATATTTTGGCCTAGTCATCTTACTGACATCTACCATGACATTTGAATTAAACAAATGAAAAACTATAACAATGGCCTCTGATTCATGTCATTCTGTAGCTGTCTTGGATCATAAAAAATGGAACATATTCTTTTGACACTGTGAACTAGTCATTCCCTCATGGAATCTAATAATCACATTACATAATGTAAAGTATAGATAATCGAATCACATAATACCCATATATCATATATCAGTAGAAGGGAAAGCTGAAAGGAAATATTTATCTTCCTTCAACTGAAGCTTTATTTATATATTTCTTTTAACATCCTTTAGGTTAAGATGTTAAAGTTATCTGATAATTAGTCATATTCACAGGTAAAACTTTTGATAAGTATAATTGCTAGATTGATATGGTCAATAGTCTAATTTCAAGGTAATCTGTTTATATAAATGTAATTGTTACATCTATTTATTTGTATGAATGTAAAAGTAATCTGTAAATTTACTTCTTAGAGGTTAGGTAAATGTTATAATTGACCTATCAGCATATTAATCGACCCATTAGTTAGGACTAATTATAGGATTAATCTGTCACTTGTGATAGCCATAATTGCCAGATCATTTTTCCACAAAAATAGCAGACTCCTCAGTATTATACAAGTCAATTAAGTGAGATAAAATAATAAGGTGGTAACTTCTGTACGACGGAGTTAACTTGATTTATTATCATCAATTAGATTTATGTGAATAATAATAAACTTTTTCTGGAATAACTTTTCAAAGTGTAAAACTGTATATACTTCCTAATTTTGGAGGTAATAATTTTATTTTCATGCTGAAGATGCCATGTATTAAGGACATAATGGCGATTTTATTGTCCGAGGCGCCGTAGGACCATAAAATCCCGTTATGCCCGCAATACGAAACTTTATGCACAATTAATGCATTAAATTAACTCATATGTATAATTGTCCCTTTTTCATTTATTACCTTTTTCATTAATGATGACATGTGGCTATTTGAGAGTATAATGAAACTCGATATGTCATATTGATAATTCTTCTGATGTCAGTTTCATATCTTGGGATTTATTCGTAGCAAATCAGATACTGGAGTCAATCTAGAATAATTTGTGATGGACGAAATTGAAGAAGCATCTGAGGAGGGGAAAAAATTTTAATATATATATATATATATATATATATATATATATATATATAATATATATATATATATATATATATATATATATATATATTCATATATATATATATATATATATTCATATATATATATATATATATATATATATATATATATATATATATATAATATATATATGTATATATATATATATATATATATATATATATATATATATATATATATATATATTCTTTTTTTTTGCCTACATACTGGCATCACCAGTGGCCCCCAGCAGACCGAATAAGATGAAATTTGGTATCTGCGGTGCTTCTTGATGCAGAAAAAAACTATACAAATTTTGGTAAATTCAGTCAAAATTTTGGCATTGCCAACTTTTTCACTAAAACGTCGTGTAATTTTTTCTGCATTTGCAACGCCGTTCTCCGTAGATGTAAATCCTTTATCAGGAACGTTACAAATGTAAAGTAGTGAAAAAATTCATCAGGTTGGATCAGAACAGTTCTACAAAACATATTCAGACAAGGAAATATATCCGGCTATATACCAACATATTCTAGCAATGATTTCTTTTTTTGGAAACACTTACGTCTGTGAATAGCTTTTCAGTCGTATGAAACACATCTAAATAAAGAAAAAACCCGAATTATCTATGAGCATCTGAAAAACTGTTTGCGTCTAGCTACGATCTCAGATGAGATCGACATTAATTACAAAGTTCTGCCAAACAAAGTCAGACGTCACACTTAAATTAAAAAATATGATTTTCTTATGCGTAATAAATAGATACGTAAGTTTATTTGGGTTTTCTTTCTTCTTTTAAAAAAAATATATTTCTCTGATTTGCTTTTAAATTACCAACAAAACATTTGTTTTGCGGCTCTGCGGGAAATCTTGTTTCAAAAATTTTTCCCAGCCTCTGAAAAGGTTGGTCACCCATGATCTAGATCACATTTGAATTTAAGTTTCCTGGGGCTCTTTAGTGTTGAAAAAAAGAGAGTGCATTTTGGCAGTATTAAGTTTTTTCCCTAATTTCAGTAATTTGTATATGAAGATTTCTTGTATTTTCGTGGTGTTTAAGGATTTGCGCACTTCCACAGCTCATTGAGATTAGGTATAAGTGTATAAGTTTCAAATTTTGTTCGAGAATGTAGGTAATGTGAGGAAAGTGCACACTAGTGGTTTAAGCTATTTTTGTTAACCCCTGCCATGTTAAATTACAGATTTTATGTTTTTTCTTGGGTTTTCTTGAAGAAATGTATTCTGTCGGTTTCAATTGATTTGTCTCATCGCCGCAATTATTTTTTATATACCTTGTATCTAGGTTAATTTCAATATTTTCTAACCATCCACCAATTCCACAGGAATGGTAACAAAGTATAATAATTATTTGACAAATTCTTTATATCAGACTTTGACAGAATGAATATCTATAAAACAGCTTGCATTAGTTAAATCTACATGTTTATTTACCTATATTTTACATACATATATATTGGATCAATGTTTGTGAGGAACAAACGAACGTCTCCTCTCGAGAAATATTCAGGCAATTTCGTTCTTTGGTCATGATATAATTACCAGCATCAGAGTTTGACTCCTCAAGATATGTGAGAGGAACAGGTATCAATGAACTGCATATCATTTTTGACTTATTCAGATATAAGCTTGGATTTTTTTATTTTGCCAAAGGATTTCATTCCCATCACTTTTCAATAAATGCTCACTTTCTTCATTAACCTAATTCCAACAATTCTTCTTGCCAAGTGGTAACTGCCTCTTAAATATTTTCGGTATAAGGAATTTTCATCTAGTCATATACCTTCTTTTGCTAAATATGTTCGAATCGTTTTTCCATGGACGTTTTGTTCTTTAAGGTATCTACTGAATCTGTCAATATCCTCTGGATTTATATCAACTTTTTTAGATCATAACACGACTCGATAAAAAAATTTTCGTTTTTTGTCCTAAATTTTATATTATGCATCAAAACGAAAAGAAAATACCTTTTTTCCATAAAAAGTTTGCTTTAAAAAAATTTTTTTCCGAAGTTGTATGAAGCGAAGGTTAAAGCTAGTTGATTGTTCTTTTTTTTTGGTCCGAAAATTAGACAGATTTTTGCCGATGAAAAATTTCCAAACTTGCTTAACAGGTTTCAAAAACCAAGTTGGAATAGTTTAAAAGCAGTAATTAGAAATTAACTAATTTTAATTTTTAAATTTAAAAAAATTTAAGACCATAGAAGGATGTTATCAAAAGTACATATGCTGCATGCATATTCATTCAGATAAATTCAAAAATAACATGGTGGCACACTGAAAAGATATTATGAACTTCGAACAACGTTATCAAGGCCAATACAATGAAAATATGATGGAAGACTATATTTGGGGATTATTGAGAGGAAGTAGTTATAAACATAAAAAAAAAGTTATACTGTGTACTTTTAAATAATTTTTTACTTTTTTGTAAATCATTTTGACAGTCAAAATGAATGAAAATGATATATAAACTATATTTGTATTGTGTTATCACTAAATTAAAATTGAAATCACAGATTTTAAAAAATATCGTTCAAACGTTCTCCTGGATACAAAAGCAAACCTTTTCTTGCCAATAACTTTTTTTGATTCTCCTTTGATCTAATCTACCGAAATTTCATACTTTAATGTCAATGTCAAATTCTGTGTTGACCCGTGTAATTCATGAAACTCATGAAATTTTCTCTTCAGTTATAACAAAATGATTCGAGTTGGTCAATTAATAATAACACAATATTTTAGCAACTCATAAGAGTTTCATTAGCTCATGGAAGCTGCAAATTGATATCATCAAATCTCTGGAAATCCACAGTTCTGTGTGGAAAACTAACCTAATCACGTCTTTATGATTAGCCTGGCAAAGATGTCGAACCAAACTATTATGTTTCGCAATGAATTTGACCTTATTTACGGTTCTAGTTATTGTAGTTAATGATGAATAATAGAGTAATTTATGAGAGGGCTATACAAATAAAATATTTTCTCCACGATCATCACATAATTCGCCAATTCTGATATCAAATTTGATTACAGAATGTTGGAATTCTCTCTCTTGAGATTGAAGAAATATTCTGCAACACCTCTGCCCCCATGCAATTTAAATGTATTTGCTTTCTCTCCCTTGTGATAGAATAATATTCTCACACTGGCTAGCAATAATAACATTAGCCTTGACGCAGGTGATTGACATCGTAGTGGCAAATTTGAGTAAGTGTCAAAATTATTGCTGTCAGGTTTTCATTCGAAAATATACTAAGTAGCATGACTTTATTCAGTGATATATTTGAAAGTTTTGATTGTGGAGAAAGTATAGTCTGCTACTCGGTTAGAATGAAAATTCGTGATGCTCGTGGTTCCTCACGCTCGCCTTCGGCTCGCGCTCGGAACTTTTCCACTCGCATCGAATTTTCATTCTAACCTTGTTACAGAATATACTATTCTGAAATTTCAAGTCAAGTGATTTACCTACTTCATGAGAAACCTCTGAGAAACTCATGACAGATCAGTTGATCTCAGGTTTTCAACCTGGGACCTCCAGATGCTAGTAGGTTTGTCTAAACATTCGGCTAACTGGATCAAATCATAGGGCCGCAAAAAAAAGATCACGTGTTTTTTCTTCCTCAAGTAATTGTGCTGAAGGCGAGTTGTTTGAGTTATGGAAAAGAGGAGGTAAGGTTAGGGTTCAGAGGATGGATAATGTCTCAGCATTTGACTTAGTAAGTTTGACATCTACGCTCTGGGAAAACTCATGGCAGACCAGTCAACCCCAGGATTTGAACATGGGGGCCTTCTGGTGCCAAATACTCAGCTAATTTGCTTGGTACGCAGTACCCTTCAATCAGTTCGCCTTCATAACAGTCGTGATAATGGTAGATATGTCATAATGATGACATATCTACCCCTTAACAACTTGGTAATTTTGAGTTTCATTTTGTGATTCGTTAGAAAATAAAGTGTGTTTTTTTTCAGGGTTCACAACTTTGATTTGGCAGTTCTGATTTATTTGATAACTAATTTAACATGTGATAGGTGATTTTTGTTTAGTTTGGTTTGGCATTTCATTATGTATAGACTCACGCCAGAGCAACGCTTGCAAGCAAATTGTTGAAATTTTTTATCAAAATAATGGTTCTGTTCGTCGAACTTATCGTGCACTTCGTTCATTTTATTGCTATTATAATCGTCCATCAGAGCGGCTAATTCGAATAACTATGGATCGTTTTCGCTCCACTCTGAATGATCATTTGCATCCCGTAAGTCGCCGAACAGTGCGCACCGAACAAGCTGTAGCCGCCGTACAGGAAAGCATTGAAGAAGACCCAAAAAAATCAATTCGTCACCGTTCTCAGTAAATGAGATTGTGTCCATTCACTTTATGGAATATTTTACGAAAGGATATTGGTTCAAAAGTTTTTAAGATTCAACTTCTGCAGGAATTAAAGCTAAACGACCATCATATGCGCCATCAATTCGGCAAATGGGCTGAAGCGCAAATTGATATTGATATTGATTTTCCATAGAAAATTTTGTTCACCGATGAAGCTCATTTTTGGTTGAATGGGTACGTAAATAAGCAAAGTTGTCACATTTAGAGTGAAGATAATGCACAAGTTTATGTCGAAACACCATTACACCCACAGAAAACTTTTGCTTGGTGCGCTTTATGGGCAGGCGGAGTCAAAGGTCCATATTTCTTCAAAAACGACGATGGCCAGAATGTTACTGTCAACGGTGGTGACATGATAAGAAATGTTTGCGTACCTCAATTATCTGGCATTAATCTTGCTGGCATGTGGTTCCAAGAGGACGGAGCTACGTGCCACACATCGCGCGCTACAATATATTAACTCAAAGAAAGTTTTGATGAACGAAAAATTTCACATAATGGTCAACAATTGGCCCCATCAAGATCGTGTGATTTAACCCCATTCGATTATTTTCTTTGAGGTTGTATAACGTCACTTGTCTACGCCGATAAACCAGAAATAATTGAACATCTGGAAATCAATATTAGATGAGTTATTAACAAATGCTGCGAAAAGTGTGTGAGAATTGGAGTTCCAGATTACGCCTGGTACGCGCCAGCCGTGGAGGACACATGGCCGAAATAATATTTAAACATTAATGCCATAGAATTATCTATTTAATGAAGCCAGTTTTATCGATATTAAAAATCTATTTCTTAATTAATTATTAAATAAGGACAAAACTCGTACCGCACACCATAAAAGCTGGAACGCCCACTAGTGGACAGAATGACAGCCACTACTCTAAAAATCTTGCTCATTACTTTGAAAATTTCAAGGTGATAAATATTTATGCATTCAGTAGCATAAAAGTATTTCAAATTATCCATTTATTTTTGTTGGAATAGCTGTAATTCCTACCTATCTGTGTTTTAATTGTCGGCCACGCAAAGGAATATGTTTGATCTACCTTCAGAACATTGATCTGAATTCTCACGAAATTAAATTTTAAAACATATAAAAATAGATCACAATTCAACGGATATCTCTTATAATATTTCTACATACATGAGATGATCTCTGAAAAATTCTTGCTATGGCAATCATATCGAAGAGGTATTCAAACCTGATCCTGGAAGAATATAAATACGAGTGACTAAATTATTAGCTTGTTTGTCGGTGTTGTTTGCTGGTGCATTTAACAACATAATTTACCTCCTTCGTTTTGCCGTTAATTAGTTAAAAATATATATCAACTTCCCTAATATTACTGAGTATCCTTCATTATTTAACTCGAAAATTTGTTGATTCGGAATTATACTTAATGTACATATCTGTATAATTTTATAAAACACGCTACAGAAGAATAAAGACTGTCGATAAATCATGGAAAACATCACGTTTCAGTAATTAAGAAACGTCTACATTTAACTATCTGATGTTATGGATGCTTCATACGTTACAAACATAAAATTAATGTCGAATAAACTTCTCATAGCTACGCCGTAGTAAATTTTCAGGGTAGACTTTACGATCTGAGAAACAGAAAAATATTTCACATTTCTTCATAAGTGAAAGAGATGTAAAGAAGTGAAGGAACCTTGGCAGGAACTCTTGGTTTATTACTATTCATCTCATTTAGAAGAAAAAAAGCATTATATTTTGAGCAATTTACTCCAATTTACTGAATAAAGCATTAACTGAAACATGTAATGATAATTTTTAGGTCAATGAATTTAGAAATTTGTACATTATTTTCTATAATAGATTGATAATCAAAATCGATAAAATTCATATATGATAGTTTTTTCGAAATAGTTACTATAATTTATCTTTCAAATAGAAAAGTACATTCATAAAATTCTTCATGGCCTGTCTATCTCTAGGTTATATATGAAATATAAAAAAAATGATTGAAGCTATTTATTCGAATTACTAAACTATAGATGTGATAATACCTTTGAATCATGTTGATCTATAAAGCTATTTGATTCTCGATATAATAAAGCTATCAGACTAAGAAATTCGATGTTGCACTCTCTTCCTTTGTTGTAATTATTCTTGCATCTATTTATACTTAGCTTTATTTACTTCAATAAATTAGTTAATAGAAGAATAGTAAATTGGAAGCAACTCATGACAAAGAATAAACTAAAGTTTTAAAATGCACAAGCGAAGTTGTATTTGAAAATATGAATCAGCGAATAGATGGCAAGTTAAACAATAAGACCCGAAAAACTAATTTTCAAGCTGATAAAATTAATAAATTGAAATTGAAATTACATCTATCTGAATAAATTACAGGGAATCATTAAATGAATGACGAGCATAAACAAGAATTGAAAATAAAAATGTTCAAATTAGTATTTAGATAAACAAACAGAAATGGAAATTGCACGAATCTGAAAAATAATTTAAATAAGATCATCAAATTGATGACAAGTTGAAAAACCTGAAGTTAAATGAAATATACATATTTGTCATTTATTTACTTATCAAAATTCATTTATTTTTTGGAATACTTGCAACTTCTATTACAATTTATTATTATCTATTAATTTGAATTTGATTTTTGAGCTACATTTCAAATCCTAACATTCAATCTCATCGTTTATTTTGTTAAAATTACTAATCACAATTTTTTTTAGGTTCGTGCAATTTCCATTTGAATTTATTAATTCAAGTAACTTGAAATTAATCTTTTCAGCCTTTATATTTTAACTTATCATTAATATATATTTATATATATATATTTATATATATATATATATATATATATATATATATATATATATATATATATATATATATATATATATATATATATATATATATATATATATATATATATACCATAAGCTAATAATTATAAACTTTCTTTCGAATATATATATATATATATATATATATATATATATATATATATATATATATATAAGGTGTCTCAAAGGAAATTCATAATTATTTAGCTTATGGTGATTTAGCGACTGTAGCGCGTAGAAGATTCTGCAGTATTCTAGGTTTTTGCCAATTAAATGATGCGCCAAACATTCCTGTTATTCGAAATTGGGTCAAAAAGTTTGAAGAGGCTGGTATAACGCTGAAAAAAACATAATCCGGGCGACCAAGGTCATCAAGAACGGCCGAAAACTTGGAGAGTGTTAATCAGTCTGTTCGTGACAACCCGAAGCTTTCAATTCGGAAGCGCCAAAGTGCTTTAAATGTGCAACGATCATCATTACACCGCATTTTGTACAAAGACCTAAAGCTGCACTAAAGATGTCAGTCAGAGGCTTGACTTTAATCAGGCAATTAAGCGCTTTTCAACGTTTACCAACATCTTGTTTTCGGATGAAGCTAATTTTCATCTTAATGGACACTCAAATAAGCAGAATTGCTGCTACTGGAGTACAATGCATTCGAAACGCAAGAATCAGAAACACCTTCATTCGCCTAAAGTAACCGTATGGGTTTTGATTTCGGCGCGAGGAATTATCGGCCCTTAACTTTTTCTAAGACGAAAGGGAGCGTACAGTTACAGTGAATTCAGAGCGTTATGCGGAGATGTTAGTCGACTTCTTGTTGGCTGAACTGCAAAACTTTCCTGGCTATAATGAAAGAACATGGTTGTAGCAGGACGGAGCAACGTCACACACGTCCAATACCTTACTGCCAAGAGTTCGTGAAATTTTTTCAGGCAAATTGATCTCCAGACGAGGTGACATAAATTGGCCTCCACGCAGTCCTAATTTAACCCCTGAGGACTTTTTTCTATGGGGTTATCTGAAATCTAAAGTTCACACCAATAAACCGACTTCCCTGGCACATTTGAAATAAAATATCCGCCTCGAAATGACAGCCATCGCTGAGTCCACCTGCCGAGCCGTCATAAGTAATTTTACTGTTTGATTAAATGAGTGTCGCGAACGCGACATTTGGACGATATTATTTTCAAAGAATAAAGGACCCCGAACGAGAACCCATATAAAAAGGTTCTCGTAAGAATTTCATATTGTCATTATCTATTTCTTCATAGTTATTCTCTAAATTGTTGGTATTATATTTAATCCATAACTGATATTTCACTCCATTTCTGAACCTGGAGGATAAACGACATCTCAGTAGCCCTGGTTCTATGATCCTTTGATCAATTTCGAAGACATTTGCTCCTTCTTCCTCAAAGCTATCCTGAATATAAGAGGAAGCTAATCCAATTTGGTAAACTCCAAATGAAAGTACACTTAGGTATTTCAAATCCAAATTAGGAAAATCCGGAAAATGATTTAAATTCAAACGTGTCCAATTTGCACGAATATGGAACAAGTTATTCTCTAAAACACATAGTCGTAGACGATTTACCCTGATGGATTTCTCTCGCATTCTCCTTGCCAAAGCAATGTCTGCATTCCGCATGTTTATAGTTGGCCTGAATTTGTTGATTAAAGCTGCAACAATACGGAAAAAATCTACTAAATGAGTTACTTGGGAAATTGGGATTACTCCTTCTAGCAACTTGAAAATAGTTTTTAGATGTCCATTTCGACTTTCAATAACCCATCTTGTTTTCGTGACAAGACGAGATTGGTTTGCATCTTCTGTTGACAGCTGGTTTTGACCAGGTTGCAGAAAATCTGGAAGTAGACATGACATTCCCAACTCTTCTAGTACCGGTACTGAATCGCGGTACCCTCTATCGAAAATCACAATATCACCCGCTTGAAGCCATTGTTGCAATCCATTCGGCAATTCTGCGTGCGATAGTGGGGCATCATTGTTTTTGCCATCTGCAGAATTTGGCCCGTCTATATCTAAGATATAGCCATCTGGAGCTGTAACCAGAACCGGCTTCACCAGATGAGTGTGTTTATGGGTTGAATATGATTGCCTCAAGCTTCTAAAGTTTCTGCTTCTTTGTATGTGGCTGCAAGAACCATCAACATAACATATTGCTCGGGGCATACCTGGTTCTGGATTGTATAATTCATTAGCAAATTCTGTGATGTGATTATTAATGTATTCATCTCTAGTAATAGCCTGAAGACCGAGGTTTTGCGGGACAAAGCCAGTCATAATCGATCTTCTTGTAGTAGCAACTGCATTGCTTACAGCTTGTCTGCTTGAATAATTAAAAATTACTTTTAAAAATTCATCAGATATACCCTGACGCATTTTACACAAAAAAGTTAGAAGATCCTTCTTTGAAACTGCTCTTACATAATGATCGTTATCTTCAACACCCCCGCATGAGGTATACAGTTCTTCAAACTGAACTTTAGTAAGGGAAGAAACACAGGGAAAATCAGTGAAATCATTAACACCTTCAAATCCCTTATTTTGATTATTAATTTTCTGTCGTTCTGTAAGATTCGTTGTAATTGGGTGCCATTAGGCTTATACGATCGATGTTCAAATTGCAAACCGGGTAGAAGTTCTGGCAGTAAAAGGCCGTTTTCATCCAAATGTCGTGAGCAAACACGCACTATTTCCGGAACATGAATATTGCTTCTTATAAAAATGTCAGTAATAAAGTTTGTTGAAACTCGCCCTAAATGATTGTGTCCATTGCAAATTACACAAGACAAATTCGCTGATGCTTTAAAACATTCAGTTTTAAACATTCCGGACCCTGTTGTACCATTTCAATTTCTTCATTAAGAGATCTTGAACAATTCAAACAAACTCGAGAATTGTTGTTAAACTCCAACGCAGGGTGGTTTAAGTTTTCTCTTCTTAAAATAGCTATTTTGCCTCTTGTGTTCATTGATTTCATTATTTACCAATCTTGTTGTAAATCTTACTTCACATAAAACATTACACACATTACAATTGACACGGTTATTATTATTATTAAATAGCATTTTTTTGATACAAAGAACTGAATAATAATTAATGATTAGAAATTGCTTAAGCTGAATTAAAAACTAAACAAAGGTACAATTTGGTTGACAGTTTTTCATGAACAATCGCCATATTCATTGTTGTCGCTGGCAACGCTAAACCAACCAATTCTTTTTTTAGCTTTACTTGTATGTGGTGAAAAATCTTAGAAGTCGATTTTCGCTAGCTCTGTAACTGTCATGTTGAGCTGTTTTGCTTACCTATGTAGGTCGGATCAGACCTACATATCAGACATATAATACCAATAAAAGTTTACGAAATACCTACTATTATATAAATTAATTTTTGACAAACTTTGTAACTATTTTAGAGTCGCCCTGTAGGGAAAAGAATCATTTCTGATCTGCAATTGTTAAAAAAAGAATGAAAAATATATATTTTTCGTGAAATATCTACAGTTGGTCCCAAAGTTATTATAACAAATATTGTTTCACACTAACAAAATTATTAAAGCATTATCACATTTGGCTTAATCGCAACATTTCAAAAATCTATAAAATCGAAACTAGACATAGAAACTGTTTAAAAACTTCACATTTTATTGATAACAAAGTATATAAAAACATATAAATAAATGAAGAAATTCCAACGAGAACCATTTTATATGGGTTCCCGTGCGGGGTCCTTTCCAAATTGTGTACTTTAATAATTAATAAACATTTTTTCGATACACGTTTTACTTTATTTTTAATCGATCCACTAAATATAAACTTTTTTTTGAGACACCTATCATATATATATATATATATATATATATATATATATATATATATATATATATATATATATATATATATATATATATATACGTTGAACTTTTCTGGGAATGATGGTTCAATTGAAAGATGGTTAATATTATCATTTTATTTTCAGACGTTTCGACTAAATTTGTTTGTAAAACAAAAATTGACAAATTCTGAAACAAAGCAGTCTGAACTTCCGTTACAAAACAAAAAAGGTTTGCAACAAAATCTCGATCGATCTACACATACTCTTATGAATATATTTTCAAATTCTTGAAGTCTTGTTTTGGTAAACATTTTTTTCGTGTTTCAAAATCTATCAAAACACTGATCCCAATTCATTTTCTCAGGTACCTTTTTCGTCTCTTATTTACATTTTCATATTGTTCAGATTCAACTTTTCCCTAATATTTCATAGATAATGGGAGTAAAGGAATCAGCAAAGGATTGTGTAACATTGTCTTTTCGGTAATGAGTTAGTTTTTATATAAACAGACAAATTTTATTACATAACTAAAGGATGGTCCTAGTTAATTTCATATTTTTCGAAATATTAATACGGATCGACTTCAAATACTTCCATCTCTCATTACTTCTTTTCTATGATAATAGTATTCAAATATCCTTTTCCTTTCATCCAAAGTTGTTTTCTTATGGGGTAGATTTTAAATTTTTTCACAGCAATGCCTTGTTGAAATCTACGTCAATTCACATTCTAAAAATTCTTTCGCTGTTCGGAAAAAAAGCTTTATCAATTTCATAACTTTTCCCAAATTAAATATAATTTGTTAATTTTCTCATTAATACAGTACCTACTCTTGAATTGGGTAACGAAAGATCGCACTTTTGGGACTTTATAGAGAAAGTATTACCTTAATCATGTGCATGTTTTGTAGACAAAAATAGAACACGCTATTGTCTTTTTTTGTGAAATTTCTGCAGGGTATAATACTGAGTGGGATTGGACACAAATTCAACCAATTATTCTAAATAATTAAATGTTAACCTTTTGAAGTTTAAAGAATATAAAATAACTCATTTAAACTATTTTCTTGACAAAATGGATTATTACCAGGTTTTCACTTTGAAAACCTGCTTCTTAAAATGAGTGCAATTAGCAAAGTTGCGCCCAGGACCAAGATAGTTTTTCGTTTCATGACTTTTTATGATGCTTGGCAGCAAAAACTCAATTTCATCTCTCACTCTCTCTCTCTCTCTCTCTCTATATATATATATATATATATATATATATATATATATATATATATATATATATATATATATATATATATATATATATATATTATATATATGTATATATATAGTATATATATATATATATATATATATATATATATATATATATATATATATATATATATATATATATATATATATATATATATATATATATATATATATATATATATATACAGTGGCGTAGATAGGGGGGATCAAGGGGATCAATCCCCCCCATGAGCCTACGATATAATAATAGAACTGAATAAAAGTCTTCGTATCTATGTACGCATTTAAGTAACTTCACATGAAATTTAATAAGCACTAGCACCTCTTCTGCTTTTATGTATGTGCAATTATAAGAAAAAATTACCTAGATATGTTTTTGTGACGGCTGAACAAATGAGTATTGTATAATTTCCGCGCTTCGAACAGGCCGACCAATCAGGAATGGACATAATTTTAACATTATAAAGTAACTAGTAGTTTTGAGCATATTTTATTCAATGTTGAATTAGTAAGTTTAATCGATCACTTTGAGCAAAAAAGTGTTTAAAAACTTCAAATGGCTCTAATGAAAAATTTTCATTTCAAAAGGAAGAAGTAAACCAAAATCTCCACGCAATTCTCTTTCTAAATTGTATACTATACTTACTATTAAACAAAAGCGCTCGTGCTTTTGTTTAATGGTGTAGTATTATATATAAAGCAGTTTTGTTCAATAGTATAGGTAGTATAAAATTTAGAAAGAGAAGAAGTGCGATGAGAATTTGGTTGACTTCTTCCTTCGTACATAAATTTTCCATTCAAGCTCTTTCAAACATGTTTTTTGGTCCTAGTGACCGATTAAATTCCTGTTTACATTCGAGGAGGGCGACTTCTGCTCATAGAGGATTTTCAATCAATATTTAATATTTCGATTATTTTTTAATGTAGAGTAGGTATCGAAATATGAGCGCTTTGAAAAATAGGACTAAATTTTGGATTTGATTATCAATTTAATTACTCCATAATATTTTGATGCTAATAAAACTTGTCGATTTAGTAAACATTTTCTTGCGACTTCTACATCATGAATCTTGGAGAAAGATTTACTAATCATGAGAATACAGTTTAGTTTACAAGTGCTTTTGTGTTCAACTATTTTCATCAGTCTCGGAAGAATATGAGCAAATAGCATGTAGATAGTTTTTGAAAAAAATTAAGTTTCGTTCGGGAAAATTGTAAAAGTGATAAACAATTTACTCAAAGAAAGAGAAAACAGCTTGCTTTTTCAAATATCTCAAAAACTAATAGATATTTTGATATCTCAATAAAGATACAAAAAGAGGAGGAAATTTCCTATAAGAAATTTTTAACTTCGTCAACTGTAGGATAATTATATATCTATAATTTTCTCAGAGGGGTAAAAATACGGCCGAAAACAGGTAATCTGGCTTGCGAAAGTCACGCCCATTTGAGACACTTCAACAATAAACATTATTTAACTATATTAAATATGGAAAGTAAGGAATGAATAATTTCAGGTTCTTACTGGATAGGTGAATGAACAATAATCCAACGGCAACCAATTTTTATCGCTATTTTTCGCGCATTAGTTATGCAATAGTCTTTTGCTGCTTGAACAAGAATATTGCAAGTGTGTTAACTGTTAAACTATGAATCTGATATTTTTTCCTTTCTTGGAGCTAGTTTCGAAATACTTCAGAATAGATCCCCGTTAAAAAATTCGATTTTTTTAGTTTTTTTGCTGACAATTTACTCAGTTGTGAAATTAAACACTCTGATCATAACTTTTTTTCCTGATTCTCCTATAAACGACGCATTTATTTATAACAATATTTTAAACAATAGGAGATGAACATTGGAAACAACCATTTTCATGTAGCTTTCGATAATAAAAAACGAACCATCAAATTCATTTAAAAAATTATATTTTGATTATGCAAAACTACGTAAATTATTAATAAAAATTTGAAAATTTGAAATTTTTTATTTTTTCAACAGGGATTTACTTTAACAGCTCCAAGAAAGAAAACATCTTAGATCTATACTTGAACAGTTATCACAATTTTCATGTTCAAGCACCAAAAAATTGTTAATTAACTATTGCATAACAGAAACATTTCAATTATCGCCGGATTATTGTTCGTTCACAGATTCAGTAACTTTTCATATTTTATATTGTTCAATAATGTTTATTGTTGAAGTGTCCTCAATGGGCGTGACGAAGTTACCCCTTTTCAGCCGTATTTTTACCTATCTGAGAAAATTATGAATATTGACTCTACAGTTCCAATTTTTTCTTTCGGGAAATTTCTTCTTCTTTTTGAATCTTCCTTCAGATTTCAAAAATCTTAATAATTTTTTGACATATTGGCAAAAAACAATCCTCTTTTTTCAGCAGGTATATTGTTTAAAACTTTCAAATCATCCAATCCAATCATTACCCAACAGATTAATTTTTGAACCACTAAATTCCGGACATACACTACACTCAAGAGCAAGGTGGTACTCGAACCCACAATCCTCTGTTTACAAGCGATACACCTCACCGCTGGGCTACCGAAGCCTCCTTGAGTGGACTTAATATATTAAAAAGATTTTCGGTGTTTTTCAAGTATGGTTTATACGAAGTTGACAAAGCAGCTGATAAATTCATCAAAATCGACAAGTTTTATCAAAAAAATTTTTAATGTCACCTGCGGTTCTCGTTAGTTGAAAGTGTGGAAGAAATATTTAATTCGTCAAGGCGATGTTAAACCTAAAAATTTTTTTACTGCTTATTTTGTACTACATGAAATATTATTTTTATCAAGAAATAAAACTTCAGACGGAAAACTTATGGAATTTTACACAAAGTCATATCCCCCCCCATCGCAAAAAGCTATCTACGCCACTGTATATATATATATATATATATATATATATATATATATATATATATATATATATATATATATATATGTATATGTTCGTATGTATGTGCCTATGTATTTTACCGTTGTTTACACGATAACGGGCGCAATTTTGAAGCAATAGGGTTGAAAGTTTGTAAATAGGTAGTTTCGCATGATATCTTGGATGGAATTCTTTTTGGTTCGAATTGGTTGAGGGGTTGACCCCCCCTGGGAGGAAAATAAATCTTGTTTACACGATAACGGTCGCAATTTTGAAGCAATAGGGTTGAAAACTTGTAAATAGGTAGTTTCGGATGATATCTTGGATACGATATCTTGGATGGAATTAGTTTTGGTTCGAATTGGTTGGGGGGTTGACCCCCTGGGGGAAGAAATAAATCTTGTTTACATGATAAAGGGCGTAATTTTGGAGCAATAGGATTGAAAGTTTGTGAGTAGGTAGTTTCGTATGATATATTCAATGGGATAGGGTTCAATGCAAATTGGTTGGGAGGGAAATAAATCTTGTTTACATCATAGAAGGTGCAATTTTGTTACCATAGGGTTGAAACTTTGTAGGTAGGTAGTTTCGTACGATATCTTGGATGGTATTTATTTCTATATGAATTGGTTGGAGGGTTGACCCCCCAGAGGAGGAAATAAATCTTGTTTACACGATAAAGGGCGCAATTTTATAGAAATATGGTTGAAACTTTGTAAGTACGTAGTTTCGTATGATATCTTGGATGTGATTGGATTTGCTACGGATTGGTTGATCCCCCGAGGAGGAAATAAATATTGATTAGACATTACAGGGCGCATTTTTTTTTGAATTTGGAAAAAAATCATAATTTAATGAATATATTCTTCAAACTGGATAAGTTATGAAAACCTGATCTTCTAATGCAGCTCGCTGCGATAGAGTTTTTTTCAAGTTTGGATTACCTCTTTGTTTTTGATATAGATATTATTTTATTATGTATTAACAGATAATACCTATAAACAAATCATCAATCACTTCAAACTCAATTAATTAGTCAAAGAGTCGACGAAGTAGGTCGAATGGACGAGAAGTTATTTTTATTATCATCAAAAGTTGCGAAGATTCGCATATATAGCTAACCCATAATCAATTTCATATTGAAACTTATAATTGAGTACTGGTATTTTATCTTGATTCAATTATATCTTACACATACACCAGCTAAAAATTTCAACTTTTCATTAGATATTTCTCCTGATTATAGTTTTTTTATTTCAATCAGGAATTAATTTCTAATTAATTTGTGGGTTGCTGAATATGCAGAATTGCTACAACGAATCTCAAATGAGAGATTTTATCTGCATCAATCAATTTCCTGCTAATATCCTAATCGATTCATTCTATTGAAGACGACTGTAATTAAGTATATGTAGTTTAAGGTAATCAATAGATTACATATAATATCAATCTCATGATTTCTTCATTTCTTTAAATATCAATCAAGTTGCGACCAGTTTAAAAACTTTTCGTATTTCTCTGATATATAATTTGAATAAATTTGTAGGTTTTTGAATATCGCCGATTTTCATCATTATTGGTGCCTATTAGTCTCTATCATATTAAGTTTTCACTTTATAATGCTTGTAAATGCATTCAGTGTATTAACCACTATTCTGGACCTTCCTGAAATAATTTAAATTAAATGATTTCATTGATGGCAGATCAACTGTTACAAATTTAACAGTTTATCATGAATTCTTAGTAAAACAACTAAACTCTGGCTATGTTGTAGATTCTATTTATACAGATCTTTCGAGAGCGTTTGATCTAGTAAATTTGGAACTTTTACTTCGAAAACTATATGCCTATGGCATGAGTGGTAGCCTCCTTCGATGGGTTTCATCTTATCTTCATGATAGAAAACAAATAGTAAAAATCGGGAATGTCTACTCTTTTCCAATCATTGTTCTTTCGGGGGTAGGACAGGGGACTCATTTGGCCCCTTCATTCATCCTCATTTTTATTAATGATGTGATAGATCAAATCCTGTATAGTAAAATTTTGTTGTTCGCTGATGATGCAAAGATTTTTAGAGAAATCACCTCCTACGAGGATATGGATAAATTGCAATATGACATAAATAGCTTTAATAATTGGGTTGTAGCTAATGGATTCAATATCAACGTAAATAAATGCTTGCACATTAGGTTTGGTAGATCAAGATCTATTTGGCTTCTTCCATATTCTCTTAGTAATGAACTTATAAATCAAGTGAATTTTACGAAAGATTTAGGTGTAATTTTTGATGACAAATTATGTTTTAAGCAGCACTACGAATTTACTTTTCTAAAAGGTCAAAAGAAAATCTATTTTCTTAAGAGGTTTACGAATAAGTTTAACAACATTGAAACATTTAGAAAACTTTATTTGTCCTTTGTGTATTCAAGTTATGTATGCTTCTCCTATTTGGAGACCCAAAGATAAGGGAGAGATAAAAAAGTTAGAATCTCTCAATAGAGTATTTATTAGGTATGCAGGGTATAGAACTGGAATGAGAATTCCGTTTACAGATCACAATTTAGTTCCCCTTTATCAGAGATTTCAAATCTCAAATTTTGAAGCAGCTATGGATAGAGCTGATGTGATCTTTGGGTATAAAATTTTGGTCAATTTAATTGATGTACCTGAAATATTGAGTCAATTCAATTTTTATGTACCCCCCCGCAACCTTCGTCATAATGTTTATGATTTTCAAACTAACAATTGTCGTCGGGGAGATAAAGAGAGAATTATTGATAGAATATTTATGTTATGTAATAAAATCGTAGACTGGTTTGATCCAAACACACTTTCGTTGTACAAAATAAAAAATTTATCAAAATCATTGTTAAAATTTGAATGAATTGAATAACTTAATATTTTTTTTTTTATGTAATCAAGTTTATATTTTTGTAGGCTTCTAGCCATAAACACTTTGTAATTTTTAATGTATGGGGCTTGCCCCGTGAATAAAGATTAAAAAAAAAAAAAAATTTTTCTCGCTCGTAGATACTGTCCAAATTATGATATCTAAGCATTTTCTCAGTCCCAAAATTAGTGCAAAATTAAGCACTTGTTTATGTCTTGAGTAATCTCGACGATACCTACATTTTGCAACGGCAATAAATGAAACTTCTATCTTCAGCAAAAAGTTCTTAAGAAGCTACCAATCTTATTAATATATCTACACATCGATACGAATTTCTAATGATATACAACACTTGTTGGTGGTACCCTTCCCTATGACAGGAGAGCCCTCCAAAGGAAATATTTTTTTATGACGCAAAATTTGTTTTCTGGCCTAGACGAAATGGACCTGGACCATGACACTTATGTTAGATGTTACCTAGATCGCGCAAGGCCTTTTGATGGATAGAAGCAAGTACCTACGTTTGGTTAGGTTAAGTCTCTTGGGCCGGCACTAGGGTCCAAAAATCTTCTTTTAAGGATACTTTGCATTTTGTCACAACATAATCTTACCTAAAGTGGCGATATCTTGATCAACGGGCAGTTGAAAATTGGTCATTTCGTTCGAATTGGTTCCATACCTGTATGAAACGTTTATTGTCAGACTAAGAGAGATTGTGGTTGAAAGAAATGATACGAGAGGCAGGTCACTTTTTCAGAATTCTCGAGCGGCATGAAACTATACCAAGAGGTATGTAAGTATGTCAAGGAGTGCATAAAACCACCATAGTTTCATGCGTAACGAGCTCAGGATCGAATGCCGAGAACCATGAAACATATATGCAGGTCATTTAGATATTTTTTCATCATTTATGACAGGAGTACTTTGAGTTCAACGAAAACAAAACAGCTAAGGTAGAACAAATTTTGACTGAGGGACCTTTATTTCTTACTCAATATATCCTTCGATTTAAATATTCCTCTGATAAAAAATTACTCATCTACTGGGATCTGACATTCCAGATGGCCCACTCTTGCGCCAGATGAATGAAATTTTTATTTCCAACGTTAACATATGCAATTGCATGTAAAATTTCTGATTTCTTATAAATTATGACGCAAAAGGTGAAAAATGGAAAGTGCAAATTTTACGAAACGTAGAATTATTAAGTCTAGAGAGTGCGTTTGCGTGAAAAGTTCTAATTCAAAAGCATATACATATACAAGTGTAAGCTTTCATCAGTTTGCGAAGCCAAACAAATATTTTGTAGAGAGATAAAATCATTTTGGAGAAAATTGCTTTTTTGAAGGTATGGAAAATCAATCTGGAGAAGAACCACTCAACTCCAAGAATTCAAGATGCAGCTAAGCTCCGCCTCTATGTCAGATTCCAATATTCATAGCTGATAGTTCATCATCAGTATATGCCTCATGAATCTATTCTAATAACTTTTGTTAAATATTTGAACTTCAAATTGACATATGCATATAAATGATTCCGTTTTTTGACATTCATTCCAAATTATAATAATCAGAAACGGTAATAGTTCTTGGAACATAATAGTATATTATGCAACGATCATGTAATGATGGTTATTAATACACGACCATTAACCGGGATACGTATAGTTTATACGAGTGTACTGATAACCATTACATGAGATTTGCATACGCTATTTTCTCTACACACGATAAATAATGAAGAACGATAATTATTATATTTATGTTTGAAATGAACACAATAAGATTTATTACTCGTATTTCTATAAAAACAATTGTACAAAATTGTAATGAATGGTAGTACCTCAGATATTTTCATGGATATGTAAATATAATATATATATATATATATATATATATATATATATATATATATATATATATATTATATATATATATATATATATATATATATACATAAAGTATAAGTTACTCACTTGCAATAGTTGAAAATTACTGTGTATATTGCCGTTCACATTCATATGCGTCAGGTTTGCCATAGTTGACACACTTCATATTCCAGTATCAACAGAAGGGTTGTGAGATGTTAAGCAGAAATTAACAGTTAAATATCCTGGTATTACGCCTTGATCTGCATTAGTTGAGATGGAAATGTCATGTTGAGCGTTTGGTCGGAAAACTTAGATCGCTTCTACCACTCTTCAGAATTTGTAAGGGATTCTGTAGTATGGATCACCTGAAGATTTATATATCATGCAGCTCTTTGATCAGTGATCGAGTATGCTATTCTGGTGTGGGGTGGTGTGGACGGGTTTCACTTAAGAAAATTGGAGGTTTTTCAGTAGAGATTTCTAAAAATCATCTTTAATAAACCACTTATGTATTCATCTGATGCACTGTCCCTGGAGGCAGGGATAGTGGATCCAAGGCAGACATACTGAGCTTCTTTTATCACAGTTCCATAACCACTCTAAATCTGAACTTACGTCACATGGATATGACACCAGAAGGGCTGATGCTCAGTATAGGCTATATGCTGCACACAAGAGTGTTTTTCAGAAGTCTTTCGTATATCTGGCTCCAAGAATCTTCAACAGACTTCCTCATGAGATTCGTGCAACAGTTTCTTTCATGTTATCCAGGAGGAAGGTTCAAAATTGGATTAACTCACAGTCACGATCATTAATAGCAGACTTAGTAGAACTTAAATCGTTCTAGAGAAGTTATTGTACTTATGATGATGATAATTATCAGAAAGCAGTCTGAAGGCATTATGTTCACTGGTTCAAAGAAAATTGTGTTCTATTAAACCATACACAAGGACTCGTCCTTTCATGGTCTACTCGATTGAATGTTTGTCATAAATTATGTTATATTGCTGATGCCTGTTCTCGCCATGTTTTCTCTCAATATGTACTAGAAGTAGTAGAATATAAAAACGTTTTTTGCATAAAAATCATAAGAGATGGGTATAGGGAACCCAGATACAGTTTTAAAGGGAATCTAATTCTGCGTCAAAATATGTCATCGTATACAGGATGTTCTATTTAATTTTAAGAAGTTATTCCATAAAACATGTGCCCAAGCTTTGATGCAATTTTTTTCACAACTCTGTACAATATTGAAATGGAACTTTCATGTGGAAGTTAACTTTAACCTTGCCGCTAAGTAGTGAATTCAGTTATGAGCAGCTCGTTACATGTTACAGGGTGTAAACAATTGTTTAATTATGGTCTTTATTTTATAATTTATTAAAATAACTCAGAAACGGTCAGTTTAAGGTATAGGGAATATAACAGTAACCTACCTTTATTTGGTCTATAGTATCTAAAAATTTTAAACAATATAGGGTATTCCATAAAAAAAATATAACTTTGATATGCACCTTTTTTTGAGTCACCCTGTATATTTCAAAATAATTTTGGAATATGCTCCTCATGGTCCTACATATGACTGTGCTAAATTTAGATCCCCACTCTTTTCATTTCTCATAGATACACCGAGGCGAATGGGGTGAGCCACCCTGTATATTTATATACATATATACAGATACAGATTTTTCATAACGATACAGATTTTTAATCAATAGAAATCCATAATTTTTCAGTGAAGCTTGCTGTGCATTTGACGTTTGTCCTAGATTCGTATGTAATTCTTTCATTTGTCAAAATCAATTAAATTTTCGTAGAATATAGCTAAACTTCGATAATTATATTATCAAAAGTCCGATATAGAAGAATTACCATCGACTCCTCCATACATATCAGACAAAGCAGATAATGTAATACAAAATACTTTACCCCAAAAATATAAGATATACGAAAAACGATTATAATATAATATAAATATATATATATATATATAAATAAATATATATATATATATATATATATATATTATATTGTACATATTATGTATATATATATACTTATATATATATACTATATATATACATATATATATATATGTATATATATATAATATATATATATATATATATATATATATATATATATATATATATATATATATTTATATTATATTCTAATCGTTTTTCGTATATCTTATATTTTTGGGGTAAAGTATTTTGTATTACATTATCTGCTTTGTCTGATATGTATGGAGGAGTCGATGGTAATTCTTCTATATCGGACTTTTGATAATATAATTATCGAAGTTTAGCTATATTCTACGAAAATTTAATTGATTTTGACAAATGAAAGAATTACATACGAATCTAGGACAAACGTCAAATGCACAGCATGCTTCACTGAAAAATTATGGATTTCTATTGATTAAAAATCTGTATCGTTATGAAAAATCTGTATCATAATGGATCTCATAATAAAACGAATTATGGGCATATAAGTGTATTATTATAATACGGGTGTAGATAAAATATTATTAGCGAAATCAGTGATTCTCTTATTTATGGTGAAGCCGGCAATGACGATTCTACCAAACTTACGCAATTATTCATTTATCTAGTACGTTCCATATTCCATCTGTTATGATTTACTGGTATGTAATTATTTTCAAGAACAAAGGAGCACACAAAGCATCTGCATTATTTCAGAGAATTTATGACTTTCGTCAACATGAAATAACTCCTATGTTTATTCGTTTCCTCCAGGATTATGCTGTTAAAATTTAATGATTCACAGTTTACCTACGTTTTTATTATACTTAAATAGAACCATTGGATTTCCATCGTTAGCTCAAAAAGCGTTAATCACAGGATATATTAGATTTATTAAACCTTTGATCTTGATATAAATTGATTGATTATCCTCACATCTCCTACTGAAACCATAAATAATATCATTTTAAATGACGAATACGGGATTAATTGTTTGTGACATTTACAGGTATCTAAGTTGACGCCTTCTTGAACATAATTATATTTATAATTAATCGTACCTATTATACCGGTAAAATCACGATATTTTAACGGTCCTGTGAAACGGAGAACAAATTCTTTGAACAAAAATAATACACAAGATATTAGTAAACTTCTTCTAAAATGTCAGCTCTCTGCAGTAATGAACAATCAACTGGATCCACATTTTGAACAAAAATAAGGAATTTACCTTATTCTTGGCAATAGTTTGAAATGGGTATGAAGAAAGCAGTAGGACATTGAAAAAACAAATCATGAAAAATATACAAGTTGACCACGGTCAATTTAATATAATTCATAAAGTGAACAAGCAATATTCTTCAAAAATTAAAAAATTAAAAAACGCTATTTTAGCGTGCTTTGGAACCACATATGTCATAGTTGCAGAGTAGATATTCCATGTCAGGACGTTATTTATTCTCCCGACAGGATTCTGCATTTTCGATCTAGGCGGTGAAGTGTTTGTTTCAAATATCCTTGGTGGAGGGCGCTCTGGGTTGTTATCCAGATAGTAGCTCGGACACGGTATGTATTTGAGAACAATTAGAAATTTGTTAATTTACTCCAAGTCAAATAAGCTTCACTGATGAGATCTAATAAGATCGAAACAGCTGTATGCAGATTTTGAGTAGGGGTGACTTGACGATTTCTATAATTCACTGTTGAATTTTGAATGTACAATTCTTGTCGAGGAATACATATAACCAGCTCCGTTGGAAAGTTGTTTGATATTTTTGTATCAATTATATAGTTATTGAATGAAATTCCTTGTATATGCTGTATATAGTATAAAAAAAATATATATAGGGTGCCGCTCCGCTGAAAATATTTTCGATGAGGCGCAGCTGAATTTTCAGAGTGATCAGACAACAAAAGAACCTCAAATATCTAAAAAACCTCAATAATCTGAAATGAAATCGAAATCTGCTCCCGCATGTTACTGTTGACTTTCGATACATTGCAATATCCTATTATTTTCGGGAAAAATACAACTAGAAATGAAGTTTTCACTATGATCACCCGTGATAACAATTCACGAAATGGAATTTAAATTGGTGGTCAGAGGATTGTATTCAACATATCTAGCCATAGCGAATTTTTTCTCATTCTTAAGCACAAGAACTAAAAGGCAAAGAACTTCACCGAATGAGAACGATAATGAAATTAGAAAAAGATTATATTGTAAATTCAAAATAATACTTGTTTTTGTGTTCGGTAGGATTTTTTTCAGTCTGACTTCGTACTATTGGAGAGTATCGAAGGAAAGAAGTCAGGTGCAGGAATAGTTCTTTTGTCCATTTTTGATCTCCTAGATTACGATTTTCGAAAAAATTTTCATGCCTGACACATATATATATATATATATATATATATATATATATATATATATATATATATATATATATATGTATATACATATATATACATATATATATATATATATAAATATATATATATAATATATATATATATATATATATATATATATATATATATATATATATATATATATATATATGTTCAGAAAGATTTCCGCGGTCGGAAGTATTTGAAAAACTTTTGGTTCACGGAATGAACCGCGTAAAAGATTTGAAAAATCTCGACGTTTCAGCTCCTTTTGCGAAGCCATCATCTGAATTATTTCCCTTCTAATTCTCCTGAAGATGGCTTCGCAAAAGGAGCCGAAACGTCGAGATTTTTCAAATCTTTTACGCGTTCATTCCGTGAACCAAGTTTTTTCATATATATATATATATATATATATATATATATATATATATATATATATATATATATATATATATATATATAATATATATATATATATAATATATATATATATATATATATATATATATATATATAATATATATAATATAAATATATATATATATATATTTATATATATATATATATATATATTATATATATATATATGAAAAACTTGGTTTCACGGAATGAACCGCGTAAAAGATTTGAAAAATCTCGACGTTTCGGCTCCTTTTGCGAATATATATATATATATATATATATATATATATATATATATATATATATATATATATATATATATATCTATTTCCCTTCGAGTCATCTGAGCTGAAATTTGGTACCTAGGAAAGTTTTCGTCGCAGTACGTAGATTGAGTTAATGTTGAGGAAGTGCCTTTTGATAGACACAGAATAGGTCAAAACATAATAATGGGCGACTACAACTTCGAGCGGGTCAAAAAATTCAAATATCTTGGAACAACGCTATCAGAAGACATTGACGTGACAGTAGAGGTCAACTGTAGGATTCACGCCGGAAACAGATGCCCCTATGCGACTCATAATCTACTAAAGTGTAAGCAAACATCAAGACGTACAAAAATAAACATATACCTACAAGACAATAATTAGACCAGTTGTAATGTACGGAAGTGAAACGTGGACGCTGGCCGTAGCAAATGAAGAGCGCCTCCGAGTCTTTGAGGGGAGAGTACTCAGGAAAATATATGACCCCACCGTAGATGAAACAACGGGAAGATACAGAATCCGTATAAACAGAGAGCTGGAAGACCTATATAGAGAGCCTAACCTTGTTCGAGAAATAAAATCCAGACGATTACAGTGGGCAGGACATGTGAGAAGACTACCGGACAATCGCACTGTCAGGCTTGTATGGGAAGAGGCACCAGAAGGTAAGAGACCCCTAGGCCGCCCACGACTCTGATGGAGAGACAATATTGCCAAAGATCTAAGGGCATTGGGTATCCAAAATCCACTCGATGCAATGGAGGACAGACAACGGTGGAGGAATATTGTGAAGTCGGCAAAAACCCACCCTGGGTTGTAGGCCATGGAGATAGATAGAGATAGAAGTGCCTTTTGTTAGTTTCAACCATATTTTTCAATCGCGCAGCACCGCGTGGGCTCTATTTTCTTACAATAGAGGGGTGAAATTTGGTGCATGAATTGAGTTAATGTTTACGTACGTTCCTTCGTTGGTTTCAACTTTTTTTCCTCAATCACGATGCACTTCGCAAATTTCTTTTAAATGAAATAAATTATTTTCTACTTTTCAATTCGGTTTGCTGTTCAAGCGTGATTTTTCAAGATATGATTCAATCCGTCAGAGTTGCATCTCTACGCGATGCATTTCGCGCGACAAATACGACCTTAATCATGGAGCTCTGCTGCTCACGAGTTTTTTCAAATATTTTAGTAGCTTGAAGGTAAATTGAGCGATGAAACATAAAATGAAAATAAGCTCTTCATTTACCATGTTTTTTCAATGAAACAATGATGTATCTTATGAAATTATTACACATAATTCACCGTTGAAACATTATAAACATCATTATAGAATATAATATAGGTATTATTTATGCAGGGTGCCAATTGAAAAACAAGCAGCTCTCAATATTTCTTTAACTAATGATACTATGAAAATTTGGCGAAACACGTCAATTTCAGTATCAAGGGGACAGTTTTTGGTGTATTTGTTGTTGTATTATATCTAACCCCTTCAGCCCCAGCGCACCTACCCCTGAAATTTTAAATAGTAAATTCTAATGTAATTTTAGATGAGTTACATCTATTTTTAATTTTTTGCAGTACTCATAACCTCAAGAAATTTTGAATTATTATTTATATAATGAAAGTAGTACATACTGACCTAACTAATTACATCATGAAATGTCAAAATAATCGTAATTGTTTTCTAAGCACAAGTACAGCCTATATTCGAACTGTTCGCGGATCTTCTGGAGGGTCTGTAGTGAATAGTCCTACATTCTTACACGATCGTTTGTTTGAGTTCTTCTATTGAGTCTGGTTGAGTTCATGTTGTTATCGATTTGTTTATAATCTATGAAAAACTATGAGAAATAAATCAACTACAGAAAGAAAATTGAGTGGAGACAATGAAATCCGATATTTTAAAGAAATATTGATGATCCTAATCAGTTGTTGAGCAATATATTTCGTGATTTGAAACGTCAAAAAGGAAAAAATTTGAAGTATAATTTTTATTAAATGCTTTTAAATGAATGGCTATTGTGACACCATTGAAAACTTGCATTATTTGAATGTAATGAATTAAATACACTTCAAATATTCGTGAGGTTAAATACGGTTATTTTGAATAAGAATTTCAAAAATTTCAAAATAAACGGGGATTGGTATTTAAAATTTCAAGGGTAGGTGCCTGGGACTGAAGAGGTTAAATATAATACAACAAATACCCCAAAAGTTCTCCTCCTTGACAATGAAATTGAAGTGTTTCGTCAAATTTTCATAGTATCATTAGTTAAAGAAATATTGAATGCTGCTCATTTTCAAATTGACATCCTGTATTATTATCAATGTGGTAATAACAATTAATTATTGTCTGACGTACGGAAAATAATAATAACTACTTTGAACAGTCTGATGCAGAATCGCCATGCAGTATTGATTGTTATCACATATATTGGTATTTTCATAAATACGATTAAACTGAAGAGTGATGCTGAATTTAGCTCAAAGGTATAATAAATTCAATGCATAGCGGTTGATCTTGAGTTGTATTTACGATCGTGTTCGATTGCTGCAAGTTCGAAGAGTATATTAGTTATTTTGTAAACAAGTTTAGTAGTAGCTTCTGAAGTGGAATTAATGAATACAGTAAAAGATTATTGGTTCAATTTTTTTCTCTTTTTAGCTGAGAATTTATTATAGGAAATAGGAGACATAGCAAATTTGTTTTTTATTGAATGATGTTGTAGGTATATGTAGCTATAAAACGTTAGTTATTGGACGATTAAAAATATTCCACCTTTAGATTCGCATTCACATATTAAGCTTATTGAGCCATAGTGCCCCATTACACTATGTCGACAGACAATAGTGATGATTTTACAAAAACGTAGAAACAGCTGTCTATTATTTCAATTTTTTGTGGTCACCATCTCCATATTTCTAACATTTATCACTTGTATATATAAATATATATATATATATATATATATATATATATAATATATATATATATATATATATATATATATATATTTATATATATATAGTAATATTAATTATATATATATAGTTATATATATATATATATATATATATATATATATATATATGTTGACTCTGAAGAGTAGGCAGGTTGAGACTTCAGAGTAGACAGGAAGCAGTACGGTTAGTGGAGTAGGCAGGTTGAGACTTCTCCTAGTGTTAGGTCACATTAAATGATGCATTTTAGTCGTCGTGCAAATGATTGTTTATTGACGTTTCGACCATTTTATGGCCTTTTTCAAAATCTATAAACCTTAACGTAGATAATCAACAAATTAAAATGAAACATGGAGAATAAAACATTTTTACTACACATACTTATCACAGTCAACGGCGTTGGTCAGTTATTTCTTCAGAGAAATAACTTATTCATTAGCCCTTAACAAAAATTAAACAGTTATTTGTGCAGATAGAAGTCTCGATCTGATCTTCTTCTTGAAACTAGGTAATGAAAGTTTTGTAATATTCCTAGGTATCTTATTATATACAGCTATAGAATTATATGAGAAAGATCTTCCAAAGATAGTTTAGGCGAAACCTAGGGAGGTGGAGAGTATCCCCATGTCTAATATTAACAGCGTGAGAATAACCTCTGAAACTCAATCTACAATGAAGATAAGAAGGCATCCCAGATGATATAATTCGGTGGACTAAAGAAATCATACGAAAAAAGAAAACCTGGTTCACTCTCAGTCACCGTAGTTGATCAATCTTAGCCGAAATCCTCTCATATTTGCGTACTCTGAATACAAATCGACAACATGAATTCTGAATGCGCTGTAGTCTATTCCTCGAAAATTGATCCAGACAAGGATATATAAGGACTAGACCATATGTCCTAAGAGACATGTAGCATTTTCTTACCAAAAGCAAAATATGATCACGAAAACGTAATTGATCATCCATAATGATTCCCAAATTCTTAGCTGAATTACTTTGAGAAAGACCCACGCCATCCAACATAATAGAAACATTCTCATGTACCATCGACCTTTTAGCACTCGAGCTGAATAGAAGTAGAGTGCACTTAGAGGGATTCTGCCTTAGATTGTATTCCTTCGAGATACAAGCCATGCCTTCCAGAACCTGATTTATATATGTAGAAGCCTCTGCAGCCCTTTCCGAAACGAAAGGGAAGTACAACTGGGAATCATCCGCAAATGCATGATACTGACAATGATTCAATCCTATGAACAGGTCCGCTGTGTACACTAGGTAGAGAATTGGACCTAATATCGACCCCTGGGGTACACCTTACGTAACAGATAGTGCCTCAGAGTAGGAACCATCTATTTCAACAATTTGCTTTCTTCCATTGAGATAGGATTCAAAAAATTTCACAGAGTCAACATCAAAGCCAAAATAACAAAGCTTAGTACACAACAACCGATGCTCAATTGTATCAAACGCCTTTGAAAAATCTAATGAAATCATGGCAATAGAAAGGCCTGATCAAGGAACCATATGATATCATCAATAATCTTCAAAAGAGCCGTAGTCGTACTACAACCCTTTCTGAAGCCTGATTGCAGAGGAGAAATAATTTTATTCGTACATACGTAGTCGTAAACTTGAGTTGTTAAAACTTTTTCTAGACTCTTCGATAACGAAGGAAGAATGCTAACAGGGCGTAAGTCATTGAGAGACTAAGTGTTAGGAGATTTAGCCAAGGGATGTATGATCGCGTACTTCCAACTACTAGGAAAAAACTATGTTCGAAACATGAATTCACAATATGGGTAATGTGCAAAACTATCAATGGACAGCAAAGCTTCAACATCTTGGCAGAAATTCCATCTGAACCAAGAGCGTTCCACCGGAGTTCCATCACGTGCTTAAATATTTCTTCCGGTTCAACGAGCCGAATATGAAAGCTCAAATTCTCATCAAATCTTTTCGAGCCATAATATTCAGATGCTGCTCCACAATTATCGTAAGGACTATACACTGACGCAAAATGAGCATTTATATCATGAATATTTCTGAGTGATGAGGGAACATCATGATGCTTCTTATTCCTCAGACCGAGATTGTTGACAGTTTTCCATAACTGCTTCCCATCATGCACTCTGGACTGATAATCAAGGTAAGCAGCTTTTTCAGAACAGACAGCAGAAGTAACAACATTACTTAAATCCTTATAATACAAGAAATCATTAGCGGACCTAGTTCTCTTATAACGTGACAATGCACGATTCCTAAGTTTCATCACAGCCCGAACATTATCTGTTAACCAAGGTGCATGCGGCTTGCTTATCCTTGATGTTATGAAGGGTGCATGTTTATTAAATGGAGATACAATAAGTTCAATGAACAAGGATACCTTAGAGTCAATATCCTGAACATAAAAAATATCATCCCAGTGCACACTCTGTAGATCGGAATAAAATTTAGCTGCGTCCAAGTTATTGAAATCTCGATAAGTAATAATACGAAGTTTCATCTTAGGAACCATTAAATTGACAGAGCAATAGATCAACTGGTGGTCCGATATTGTATTATCTAAAACATCAACCTGAGAGACCATTTCAGGAATATTAGTTCAATATTAAATCAATTAAAGATTCGCTACTACTGGTCAGTCGAGTTGGTTCATTAACCAACTGCTTGAACTCATACGGCAGTGCACATTCACTCAGTTCATCAATTTCTAACTGATTTATATTAAAATCGCATAAAATAAAAATTTTATTGAACTGAGGAGATACATAGGACAAAAGATCTTCAAAAAATTCCATGAACAAAACCTCCGTGTTAGGTACCCCCATAGACTGATATGGAGTTCTATATAAGATTCCCACCACAATAATTTCCCTATTCAACTGTTTATGAACCCACATCTGCTCAACAGGAGCAATACTCTCATAATCAGATAAAATGCGTTTGACTTTAAGATTTTGCTAACAATAAATACCTACTCCACCACCAGGTCTGCCAACTCTATCCTGTTTCAAAAATTTATAATTTGGTATCTGTACAGCCTCTAAGGGAGAACCCTCACTAAGCCAAGTTTCTGTAACACAAACTATGTCTTAATTGCAAGAAACAACCAGATATTGAAATTCATCAAAATGAGAAAAAAGAGATCGCACATTAAGATGACAAATTTTCAAAAAATTATTTCGTGTGCTAGTCATAATTAATTCTTAATTTAAATGCCTTCACATTACTCAGCATATACGGACAATTGACACTGTTTACATTATGTGCAATATCGACCTTAACTCTAGATTTTACATTTAATTCCTTACAGTTGCTGCAGCAAATTGAGTCAGATTTATATTCATTCCGACTATGAGATTCCGAACAATTAGGACACACAGGATCTTTATTATAACATTCTTTCTTCAAATGACCATATCTCCAAGAATTGAAACATTTATTCAGACTATAGTGCTCCCGAATTCAACATTTCCTCCAGGAAACCCACAAAAAACCGTTGTTGGTAATATATTTGAACACAGATGGACTACACTCCAAAATCAGATTATACACATTCTTATATGTGAATTTCGTTATATATTTTATATCATTGGGAGAGCTAACACTCAAATTATTACCTTGTATGATATCCTTTATCAGGCTTTCGCTAGATGCGGAATCCGGGTCTACACCGAAAACCATAATCTTGGGGTTGATTTTTTTGGGCTCAGAAACTTCAAAACTAGAGGATAAACATTGATTGAGGTCATCCTTCAAGTTATTAAGAGAAACGATATCATTACAATTGATCAACAATCCATTTTTAAGTAATTTAGTATTGAGCACATTAGCATTGATAGCACAATGCCTTACTTTGGACTTGACAACATTTTCAACCATTGTATTAGTTATAGCCGAATCAGTCGAACGAATAATTAAAGGCAGAGGTTTCGATACATTATCAATATTTACTCGCACACTTTTTGTTTCGGCAGCTTCGACGGCAAATGTTTTATAGCCTGAATTCACTGAAACGGTCCGCTTCAAATTATTTTCTTCAGCGTATCTTTCCTTCAAAAGATTATTCGAGAATTCCATTTCCAAGACATACTTATTTAAAAGATCTTTTTCCCTCGTAACACTCCAATTCTTTACCCAATATAATATTTTCAACATCATTATCTTGTTTTTCGATGATCTTTGAACAATTTTTGCATTTGAATTTTTTCATACATATAACTCGGTTAACTAGGTTGAAACACTTCGAATGTAAAACTGCATCGCACTCACCACTGCTGCATTTTATTAAATTTGAATCATTTAGAACGGGTTTACTACATAGAATACACTTGTAATCGTTAATAACTAGACCCGATGAGGCAGCTTCCAGATCGGTCGGCATCTCATCGGTGAATATATATATATATATATATATATATATATATATATATATATATATATATATATATATATATATATATATATATATATATATATATATATACATATATATATATATATATATATATATAATATATATATATATATATATATATATATATATTTTTATATATATATATATATATATATATAAATATATATATATATATATATATATATATATATATTTGATACAATATCATGAACAACAAAACAATATACAGTAAATATATAAATCATGTAGATTGAGAATATTACATTTTCTAAAAACTTCCCTGCATGATTCTTTGAATGATATACTCTTTACAATTCCTAAAAATCCATTCTGCAAAATAAAAATCCTCTGAAATTGACTATTTGTACCCCAAAAATAATACCATAACCCCAAAGCGACTTGAAGCTAGAAAAAGCAAGAAATTATCTTCAGTTGTTGAACAGATAAATATCTTTTCATAACACATAAGAAATAACACTCCACCCAATTTACCACATAAGTTATCAATATGCTTTATCCAATTTAAGGTATCATCTACATGTATCTATATCTAAAAAGATAGTGAACATCATAACGTCAACAGCATTTCCACGATCATTTTCCTCGATAATTATATTTGTATCATCCGCGAAGTTCACATCTTGAAGATCATTAATAAAAATTACAAATAGTATCGGACCCAGTACACTGCCTTGGGGTAACCCGCATTGATCTGAGAAACATCAGATAAATAACTTTTTTCCTAGCTCTTCAATTTCATCATCTGGGTACGATTTGAAAGGTAAGAGCGCATCAGATTTAAAGAAATTCCCCGAGAACCATTTCTCTCCAATTTATACAGCAATATTTGATGACACATACAATCAAATGCTTCAGTCAAATCGACTACAATGACGCAATGTAGTGAAAAATTTGTTGATTGAATCCTACTACCATGCTAATTTATGTTGAGCAATACGTTAAGAAAATCTGAAATCAAATTTCAAAAATATATTGTTCAAACAATAGATCATATAATAATTTTGGTTTTTATAATTATTTGTTTCATAAGAGATAATATATATATATATATATATATATATATAAATATTATAATTTGATTAACTTCTTTTCGAAACACTGAATTTAAAATTCGATTCACAGTCTGTAATGAAAAAGTGAAAAAATAGTGAGGTGCATATGGATACTTTATCGAGCTGAAAGTATAGTCCAATCAATGACGGTAAAAAAAGTGTAAACTGTGTATTCATTCCATACAGCACCGATTTGTATGAAAATTTGGATTTAGGTTCTACTTACCTTTTTTTTCAAAGTCTACCCTGTGCCGGGGGTTGCTTTTTCTCTGGGGGTGGATGCCATCTCTTCTTGGGGGGGAGGAAAAACCACGTTTTCAAATTCCTTTTCGCAAATAACTGAAAAAATATGCATTGAATCAAAAAATCTGTTGGAAACAAAATTATAGGTCATAAAAAACAAAGAAAATCGAATATATATGATGTATGCAGACATAATACAAACGGAATTATTGCTTGTTGAAAGTTGATTGGTATTTTCAAACGCCAAAATGGAAAGTTTCTACGTACACTAACCAAAAATGAATGCATTTTTTCGGAGAAAGCTATATATATATATATATATATATATATATATATATATATAAATATATAAATAGATATATATATATATATATGTATATATATTTATATATATATATATATATATATATATATATATATATATATATATATATAAAGTTCAACCAGGCCTAAAATATAGCTACTATTCTTTACAACAAAAAATAGGAATCGACTATCGACTATATTCTCCTCATAACTCGCTCAGTTTTGATGATAGGAACTTTTATAAAAACAAAAATGAAGGTTTTTCAAAGGACTTTAAAAAAAGTTTCAAGAGTTTTTCCCGAAAAATGCATTGCTTTTTGGTTATCGTACGTAGAAACTTTCCATTTTGGCGTTTGAAAATAACCAAACAACTTTCAACAAGGAATAATTCTGTTTGTACTGGGTCTGCATGCATCATAATTACATGATTTTCTTCGGTTTTTTTATAAGCTATAATTCTGCTCTTTTCAGGGTTTTCCGCTTAAATGCATATTTTTCCAGTTATTCGCGAGAAAGAATCTGAAAACGTGTTTTTTTTTGCCTGAAAACTGACAATTTCACTAGCGAATAAGTCGAAAAAAAGTTTATCGATTTCCGTACTTATTTTCAATGAAACATTTTTCGCTCCCAAGAAGGGGTGGCATCCACCCACAGGAAAAAACCAACCCCCCGACCCAGGGTAGACTTGGAAATAGATGGTAAGTAGAACCTAAATCCAAATTTTTATGAAAATCGCTGCTGCATGGGATGAATACACGGGAAAATGGTCATTGACTGGACTAGTACTGAACTTGAAGAATTCGATTTACAGACATTGCAATTCGTTGAGCTTTCTGGAACAACTTCGCTCACTTCTACATGACTTGATTGACAACACAATGCTTATATAAGAAGATAAACATGGAAACATTTTGTTTTTCACATACATCACACTATTCAGAAGGTCAGTTTAACTATTTCTCCAATAACTAATTAAGGAATTAAGAAGTTGGAAGTCATAAATCAATAAGATTATGATCTGTGTGTTCCCAGATCAGTCAAACATTGCCCGCGGCTTCGAGGATGAGGCGACATTTCCGATAGAAAATAGGTTCTCTAAAGCCGAAATATTCCGACAGTGAAATGACCAATTTTGTTTGATTTTTAGTGGTACTTTCCCAAAAATAAAAGACTTGCAGCATATCGAAATTTTTTAACGTTGGTTCTCCAACTTCCGTCATTTACATAAATATTTGTGTTGTCATTTATTTATTTTTTCTGGTATATATTGCCATCTCGATCGGCCAAATAAAGGCATAACTAAATTGTCAAAAGTTGAGTAAATGTTTCCAACCACAGCCATTTTAACGTAAATATTCCTTGTTCCGTGGTATTTGAAAATTTGCTAAACTCCACAGCTTCTGCAGATTGAGATATAGGGTTGAAATTTGCTACATAGATTTCAGAGTTCATGTTGAAATACGTTCCTTTGTAGGTCTCAACTCTTTTTGTCAAGCGCGCTGCATTTCGTGGTGACTATTGCACCTCGATCTGTTTCACTATCAGTAAGCGATGAAATTTGCGAATTTTTTCTACAATAGAGGATTGAAACTTGATACTTGGATTGAGTTGATGTTGAGGTATGTTTCTTCGTTGGTTTCATTTTTTTTCCTTGAACACGATGCACTTCGCGAATTTTTTTTCATATAATAAATTATTTCCTAATTTATAATTAGGTTTCCTATTTAAATGTAATTTTTCAAAATATAATTCAATCCGTTATAATCGCATCTCGACGCGATGCATTCGACCTCTATGATAGAGCTCTGCTGCTCATCAGTTTTTTTTATATTTGTGTACTCAATATAGCTCAATCTACCAAATATAACTATTTCATCTGCATTTTTTGAATAAATTTGTACATTTTACTTATAAGAACTTCATTCTGATATATATATATATATATATATATTTATAAATATATATATATATATATATATATATATATATATATATATATATATATATATATATATATATATATATATATATATATATATGTAGATTATACTAAGAGGATGGGTATACATTTATCAAGAAAAATACCTAAATATTTTTATTAAAAATTAAATAATAAGAAAACAACTTGTCTAAAAACCACAAAATGAAAATAACTTTTTTTATTCGACTGGTTTCGCCTGTTACAGCATTATCAAGACAGAAGGATTTTAGACAAGTTGTTTTCTTATTATTTAATTTTTAATATGAATATGAACTACCACAGAGTTGATTCATCGTCCATCGAATTTATTTCCTAAATATTTTATATTTTGAAGCAACATTTCAATGTTATTTTGAAATAATCGAAGAAACAACTAATGCATAACGACAACCTTTGCTCTTTATTCAATCAAAGCCCAAGTGATATTTCTTAACCGAAAACACTTCTTTGAATTATTAATTGATGATGACGATACTTTGTGAAAACTTCACAAATATTTGAGTTATAATGCTTGACGTACATTTCGAAATACGACATACTTCTTCGCCAAATGCTGACTGAATAATGATGAATTTCTACAGATACAGTTATTTACACAAACTTAAGTGAAATAATGAACAAGAAAAAAACTTGATTTTACTATGTTTAGCATCACAAAATATGTGAAAATATTCACCTACTGCTATTGCAATTTCGGTCATACGACCATCATCAGGCAAATTGAGTTTAGAACTAAATGAAAATGTTTGTCTCTTATACAGGTAGTAAGTACCTTTCCCTTTCCAGGATATTCTGATAGGGTTATTAGAGATAATGGCATTCGAAGAATATACATTAAGGCAGGTCATCAAAATTGAATAATTCAAAAGATTATTAACTGCTCTACAATTCGCGGAGACTTTTCCTTTCGAATAGCATCTCGACCAGTACGAGATGTACTTCGCGAATTTTTTTTTTCGAATTAAATAAATTATTTTCTAATTTTTATTACGATTTGCTATTACGCCGAGATTCTTCAGTGAGCGATGCACTTCACAAGTTTTTTTTCAAAAGTGTATCCAGTAGTTGGATATCTAAGTGTTATTGGCAGTTTCGTTTGGCCTCTCGTATTACAGTTAATTGTTTCAAATATTGGGGATAACAATAGATACTGAAAATGATGTTCCCGCCTTCTGAGCAAAATTTTACCATATGCCAGGTACTTGTGAATATCTTCAATTAAATTATTATGAATTTTTTGTAGAATTCACTTCCTTGTGCGCCATAATGTGTTGTTTCCTTTTCTTGCCAAATTTTGTGAAATCCTGTCTGCTATCATTTCTCACATAACTTGACATGCTCCTGTTACCATCACTGAATATTCGCGACTGAAGAAAATAATGAATTTTTGCTGTGTAAACATTTTCACGAAAGAGGTAAGAAAAAAGTTTTGAAATTACTAGATTCGCGTAAGGAGGAGGGTGGCTCACGTTCGTGATTCACAATCCATGTCAACTCAGCTTAACAGGATCACCATAGTTGTTTCATTTGAATTTTATTTTCAAGTATGTGAAATAACTTCAAAGAGACTAACTATGCTGGAAAATATTATATCTGCTTATGTACTTATCTGTTTATTGATTTACCCGTAACTTACTCATGATTAATAATCTGTGGAAATATGAAGTATTAACAATACTAATGATAGGACTTTATTGATTTTCAACAAATACATCCATTAAAAATGCAGCCCAGATGAATAACTATAAAGTTACATAAAATGAAGGAAATCAAGTCACGGCAGAGTTCAGATGGTACTCAAAGAATATCTCTATTCTAACACTCAAATTCTGATTGAAGAGAAAAGTCTGTATAAGACTCAAACTTTTAAAATCCATAACAGATAAAGTTTAATAAAAGTTAATGGGAAGTCAGCAACGGCATTAAAAATAGAATCTTTTTAACTATACCAATATATTTCGACAGTCATTTTTTTAGATCCTGAAGAAGACAGCAATGGCTGTCGAAATATATTGGTATAACTTGAAAGATTCTACCTTTAATACCCTTGCTGACTTCCCATTAACCTTTTTTAAACTTCGTGAATATATATATATATATATATATATATATATATATATATATATATATATATATATATATATATACGATAGGTAGAATTTCTTGTGCTATATTTTATATATTTAAGGTGCAATTTTCTTGGGTTTAGAGCACAGTAAAACTTTAGGTATTCAGATTTTATTACTTGTAATCGACATATGTTTCGGCGTATATAAGCCTTTTTCAAGATTATATCACAGGTATGGCTGGGACATTTACATCTAAAAATACATTTTTAAAATCAGTCACAATTCTTCATTATGTGTACATTAACTTACTAGTTTATCTGCAATCTACATTTCATCTACTTATTTAAAACAACGTTATAAAATACATTGGATCTGTCAATTTTAATTTTTTTTTCCAATACCACATTTATTTATTCGTACAAGCGCACAGATGGCATCTCAGGTGATCAATTGGAAAACTATATAGTCAAAAACAAAACAAAGCAAATTAAAATTGACAGATCCAATGTATTTTATAACGTTGTTTTAAATAAGTAGATGAAATGTAGATTGCAGATAAACTAGTGAGTTAATGTACACATAATGAAGAATTGTGACTGATTTTAAAAATGTATTTTTAGATGTAAATGTCCCAGCCATACCTGTGATATAATCTTGAAAAAGGCTTATATACGCCGAAACATATGTCGATTACAAGTAATAAAATCTGAATACTTAAAGTTTTACTGTGCTCTAAACCCAAGAAAATGTGTTTTGTATGTATTTCATGTAGTTTCAAAATTTTGAAATACCATCTGTATTTGCCTGATGAATTACTATACCGTCAACTGCTTGCTGAAACAACAAGTAGTGAAAAGTATGTTACTGATAAGATTTGAATCCATTACTTTAGCTACAACACTGAGGTTTGGATATCTAATTATTAACACATTAACGTAATTTATATTCATCATTGATTTGATACTTCTACCATGTTCTGTGGGAATTTGAAGATTGAGCGTGAGCCGTTTGCGTAATTAATATTTTTCACACGATTCTTGCCATATTGAATATCAATGTGTGGGATATATACATCGAGTGCAACGGATATTAAACTTCTTTTTATTCAGGTAATAACTCTTTACCGTTTTGAATAATATCCTAACTGTCCCAGTAGTATACAAATGTTTTTTTGAAGAGTATTTTATGGTATTCAAACGGTCATTAGAACGTTAGATTAGATACATCTCTCTTATAGTCTAACTAATGTTCTATGACTTACTTTACAATCTTAGACAACTTCCTGTCACAGAGAATCGATTATAATGCGAGGAATGTAGAGGAAGTCTGAACTACTCCAACCGATACATTAACGATACATTTGCTCTATAAAAAATACGTATACTTTCTGTAATTGAGTTTAAGAGAAAAAAAAACGAAGTGCCTGTATTAGGTTGAGGATGTAAAGGATATTTACCGTAGTCTACCCGAATTCCGTCACCTTAAGGCCCTTAGTATCCATGGACTGACTTTTGGAACGAACTGTACTGTTTTGTGCTGATATTCTGAGTTATTTTTGACATATGATGAATTTTTGGGCATTTAGTAAACCATTTTTTTCTATTCTGTGAATTTAAAACAATCCATTGTTTCAAAATGAAATAAAAAAGTTGTGGATGCGAAATTTCTAATTCCGACATAGTGCATACCTAAAAGCCGACATAGTTTCGACCTGAATTCCGTCATATGGTAAATTCGATGCTGAAAAAAAACTGTTACAAATATAAATACCTTTTATTAATTAACAAATTTGGTTTTAACTTCGACACAAAAACAAATTTACTTATTAAGTATGTAGGTACATGTTGATATTACTAAATATTCTTAGGACGGCCTTAGTATGTAATTTATTCGAGAATAATTGCACAGTTATACCGAAAATTGATATTGTATTAATCGAAAATAAAATCGTCAATCTTGAAATATCCCCTTGAGTTAATTCGTACTGGTTGCTTAATTTTACATTTAATCTTGTCAATATCATAGAGTAGAACCAATTTCTCACTTGTTCCTCGGTAACTAGACCTCTTCTTTTCGATAGCTTCTGGATAGTACGCTCAGAGATTTCCGGATGGAGATTCAGAAATGCTTTGTACCAATGAATCTGGGGGCGATTATCTGGGAATGGGTTTGGTCTTCTCAGTTCCTTCATTGAGTTCTGAACACTGTCACATAAAAGTTCCTTGGTGACAGGAAACATACGTTTATGTTCGTTTAGAATCCAGTTCACTAGAATATTCTCTTCTTGATATGAAAGTATAGAGGGTGCGCCGACTTGACAGTGTACTGGATATCTTCCATGAATTTTGTCGGAAAGTATAGTTCTAGGTATTCCAAAACTTTTACTTGCTTTCTTGATGCTGATGCCACTACGAAAAGCTTGAATTGCGGATTCCAGGTTATCTTCTGAATACTCTTTATTCTTTTGACGCTCCATTTTTCTGAAATTGGAATAAACACATATCTGACGTCTAGCATCAGCACAATATAGTATAATTGAATGACTGTAGTTAGATCTATCTATCTCTGTAAGACAGTAACTCAGAAGTTGCTCAATCGCTGTGGTGGAAACTCAGAATCCAGAAAGCCGTCATTGCCGTAACCTGAATTCCGACACCCAACTACATCACCTATTATGAATGAATAGAGCAGGAAAAGCATATGACGGAATTCGAAAATTGAAAAATTTGATCCATTGTGAACTTGATCATCCTATATTTTTTGATTTAAGAAAGTTGTGGGTATAGAAAAAACTGAACTAAAAAAAAATTGATACTAACCAGAACTCCGTCATCCCCATTTCTTCACAGCCCGAAAGCCGTCATAGCCTCATAACCTGAATTCCGACACTGTATGTGTAAGGCACATTTTGAAAGAAAATAGCTCAGAAAGCCTATGACGGAATTCGGGAATTAGAAAATATGATCAAATGTGATTCCTACCGATATATTCTTTTCGATTCTTGATAAATGCAAGTGCGAAAAAAACCAACTTGAATGGAACTTTTATTTATTTGGAATTCCGTCACCCCTGTCGGTTTTCCGGTTCAGTGCTTTTTTTTGGCCCAAATCCCGTCACCATGAAAAAAGTTTCATGGAAAATATCGAAAAAAAGAACAAAATATTTGTGAAAAACTCATCTATGGACACTAATTCAGTGGAAAATATGAATGGTTTGTATGATATCATGATGGAGTACCTGAAAACTTGGATTGGATAACATCATACAAGTGGCTTACCTTATAAGAAAACAAGACGTTCTTCTTGAACAGCTGGAGTGCAACTGAAAGGAATTTTCCCGCGCTGCTATTCTTCCAGCCAATATAACTGATGTGCACTCACAGTATTGCCAGATGTCTGAGTGAGCAGACTGAGTATTTTTTTCTGAGCTCGATTATAGGATTAGCTTAATAATTCAAGAAAAGAATCAAAAGTGGCGGATTTCGGGTGGGGGTCAGAATTCGGGTCGAGTACGGTAATTGTAGTTTTTGGAACTTTCATTGTCTTTATTATTAACTAAACAACAAGCTTGTTCGTAAGACGTTATTCGTGATCGTGAACAATTTTATGATAAATAGTTTTACGTAAATATACCTTAACGTTTTCGTATTTACGTAAATATTTCACTTACACTTGACGTAACTGATATGTCAATATGTACTGTCAATATATGAAATTGGAGGCTATTGTTTATTAAGATATTCTTGAATTTACTCTATCATAATATTATGTAATTATTATGATAGTACTGGATTTGAAAAATTAGATATAAATTTACTAATTATAGGATAAATTACGATTTTTGAAGAAACAGTTTGCAAAATTTCAATCTGATTGAACAATAAAAGGTAGTTTTCTTATCCTAAATTACAAATTCAAACATTTATGTTATGAAGCTCAATCTGACTCTCTAGAAAGCATAGTTATGAATCATATAAAATTTGGTGTCAGAGTTTGATAGCCGCAATTTTTCGAATTTTTTGAATCTTCTTGTATAAAATATTTCGCTGATTTGAAGCCAATCCAAAGTTTGCATTAGGAGAAATTAATGAATTCCTCACCTTCATCTAATTGTGCTAACTATGGTGCAAAATCGTTTCAATAAATATTTTTGCACGATTTATGTTAGCAATGTTGCAGTGAATAACTATGCAAAATGTCCAGGAATATGTATTGAAAATAGATTGAATGCACATTGGTTATTTATAAAAATGTTTGTTATCGGTATACTTCACCTTACAAGTATTGAAATGTAGGGTTGACTAAACGTTCTGAAAACTGTTTATTACTCCATAAACCCTTCAAAATGCCCTAGATGGTTGAATTTTGGATATATTGCTCATAATTTAATTCCAAACCTTTTTAGTCGTATTTTATACCTTAAAATAATGACTATTGCAGTGTATCGAAGGAAAGCAATCGGGTGCGAGATTATTAGACCACGATTTTCGAAAAATGTTCATATATAGGTATATATATATATATATATATATATATATAATATATATATATATATATATATATATATATATATATATATAATATATATATATATATATATATATGTTATATATATATATATTATAATATATATATATATATATAATTATATATATATATATATATATATTATAAGTATATAAAAAAATTTTTTTTTTCACGGTACATATTGACATATATTTACTCGCATCTAGTCTCGAATGAGCTGAAATTTGGTAGCTGGGATCGTTTCGGTTGCAGAACGAAAGTATCAAAATTTGGGTAAATTTCTGCAACCGAATTAATTTTTACGTAGATATTTCTAATAATCATATAAATATATATGACATCTCGAGCGGTTCGTATTACACCAAAAGAGCTGAAATTTTAACTATGATTGTTTTCGTTGCAGAACGAAGCTATCAAAATTTGGTTCAATGTTTCCAACCGTCGCCATTTTTACGTATATATCAGTAGGTACGTAATGTACTTCTTTTTCACGATAGAGGGTTGAGATTTGTTATGTGAATTGAGTTGATGTTGTGGTGCGTTTCTATGTTGGTTTCAACTTTTTTTAGTAAAATAAATTATTTTCTACTTTTTATATACGAGTAATTCTATTCGCAAGAGTCGCATCGCATCTCGACGCGATGCATTTTGCGTGAAAAGTTAGCAGATGCCAAAATTTTGTCTGAATTGACCCAAATTTAGATAGTATTATTCTGCCTCAATAACAACTTCCCATCAGCTCATGACTCTTTTCTGAATTACAAACGTCATTCAAAGATCAAGAAAGACGATAGGTATCGTGAGACCCGGTTCGAAGGAAGTTTCTTCCTCTATTTATTATGTACAACAGGCAGAACGAAATGAATCACCAAATCAGAAATTGTAAGATCTATACATTACCTTGATCTTTTCAGAATAGCAAAGTTCATTCAGAATTTATAGTACAACAAATAATATTTTCGTTAGAGCCATGTTTAACATATTTTTTGATAACAGTATGTTCATAAAAATATATGATAAGAAATATGAATATCGCAAATATTCGAAATAAATATATTTTAATGCATAATTACGAAGAATTTCCTGAATTCTCTGTAGATAAATTCATACATACATAACTATAATGTAACTATAAGAACTACAAAGTTGATAAAATCAGACAAAATGTGCAGTTTTTGGAGGACATTGAAAATCTAGTTTCATATTTGAAAAAAAAAATTTGTATCTCGAGCTACGGGGGTTTTTCGAGAAATGGATGAAACTATTTGATCGAATATTTCAAAAAGTATAAACTTCACAAAAAATAAGTGAAGAAAAAATTTTTTTACATTTTAGGCGTTCTTCAATTTGATATTTTTTAAGGAAATTTGGTTAATCTAGTTTTCGAGATATTACTATCAACTTACTTTTTTTAAATACGGACCTGTATTTTTTATTCCATTTCTCAAAAAAATTTTTTTCTGATTTCAACGATGTATCATATGTTCATATGTTTTTGCGTTTTAATGATAGAAAGACAAAATTTAAGTTGTATTGAGTTTTAAATAAAATGAGAACATCAGAGGTGGCTTAGACTACCAATAAAACAATTGCCTGTTTTAATAACATGAACAGACTGTTGCAGCGTGTAGCGAAAGAAACTGTAATTTTTTAGACATTCGAACTTTTCACAAGTTAATTAATTTCAAGTTATCTCACAGACTTCAAAACTTATTTTTCAAAAATTACCTTTGCCAAAATTCAAAGTGGGTGATACATACCTAATGTATTCGTTTCATCTTCCCCATTCTCTGCCGTTGTTCCCTGTTTTGAAGGTTTTTTAAATAATCCGTATAGTAGCAAATTTCTCGTTAGCCTTGAGAACATTATTTCGATTCGGTAAGCGGCTTTCGCAGGACGAATTTGGATACATTTGAAGGGCGCTTTCAGCACTTCGAAATGCTTTTGAATAACAAAAAAACTAATCTAATTTTTCACCATTGGAAAACGCTGCCATGTTGGTTTGAACTTATTTTAACACGACACATGTATTACGGACTAAAGGCCTTTATAAGCAATTGTTTCTCTTTGCTCTATGATTAAACCTATGATGAAATGAAAAAATTGCCAAAAAGTTGAATACTAGTTTTTTACTTTTGAAATACAAACCAATATAGACATGTGATACATCGTTGAAATCAGAAAAAAAGTTTCTTTAAAATTTGGAATGAAAAATGCAGGTCCGTATTTAAAAAACAAAGTTAATGGTGATATCTCGAAAACTAGACGAACCAAATTTCCTTGAAAAATACCAAATTGAAGAACGTCTAAAATGCAAAATTTTTTCCTTCGGTAATTTTTTGTAAAATTTATACTTTTTGAGATATTCTATGAAATAGTTTCGAGCAATACTTCGAACAACCCCCGTAGCTCGAGAAATTTTTTTTTCAAATCTAAAACCGGATTTTCAATTTACTCCAAAAACTGCACATTTTATCTGATTTGACCAACCTTCTAGTTATTGTAGTTATTATAGTCACCGAGATGGCAATAGTGGCCCATAGCAATTAGGACAACCTGTATATATATATATATATATATATATATATATATATATATATATATATATATATATATATATATATATAATTGTTAAGGTTAGAAGACTGTCTAAGTTAAGGAGAGAAAATGGTTAATCAGGTATGCAGTCTTAGGGCTGGCTGACTAAAAAGAAAACTCTTGTTTCTGTTCAAGCTTTCGAGTCTTTATTGGCTCTTCATCAGGAACTCTACAACAATCATCATAAAGATATAAACAACATTATAAAATGCCTCTAAACAGATATTACTTAATTCAACCTCATTTTCGTAAGTAGTATCTGTTTAGAGGCATTTTATAATGTTGTTTATATCTTTATGATGATTATTGTAGAGTTCCTGATGAAGAGCCAATAAAGACTTGAAAGCTTGAACAGAAACAAGAGTTTTCTTTTTAGTCAGCCCTAAGACTGCATACCTGATTAAGCATTTTCTCTCATATATATATATATATATATATATATTTATATATATTTATATATATATATATATATATATAATATATAATATATAATATATATATATATATATATATATATATATATATATATAATATATAATAACCAATTTTCACTTCAATATAAAATTCCCAATAATATATCCATACTTGATACAATATTGCATAGTGTTTACATTACGTTCTAACATTTATAGGTCTAGCATGCATTTGCCTAGTGTCTGGAGTGTAACGTGCGATAAGGGACTATTTTCGAAACATCAAACAATATTTTACAATTAGAGACAAAGTTCATTTAGGCCCCCAACAGACCTGTAGCTCTATATGAAATATTTCCCACTTTGAGCTCATTTACTTTATCTCATCGCACTACGAAACTTCGCTTCGTGGTTCTCAAAGGTAGATATTAACTCGAGCATCGAAGAAACAAACAACAAAGAGTTTAGCGCTCGTAATTATTTGGGCATCATTTAGTCCTCACGATTCCGGTCAGTAACCATGAAATGTAATAAACCATTAAGGACGAAATAACTAACAGCATCGGCTGATACAATCGCTTTTTCTGAACCATAAAAATTATCACGATTTACTATCATGATGAACCGGTGCTCTATAATAAATCAAGCAGCTACAAATAGAGATAATAAACATATAACAGCAAAATGGAATTGTTCATCTCAGCTATCAATAGAGAAAATTAATTTCAGATTGATTTATCCATTGTGTGAAATTAATAGAAATTACGGTAGACTCGCTGTGATGTTTTATGCCTAGCTGTCTAACGTCTTTAACAACAAAGGCATAATCTACTTCACAAGGACATACTGTATTTTATCAAGTTTTTTGTCGTAATTTCCCCGAAAATTATAGAATACTGCAGCGAATGCAGCGTATCGAATGTCAACAGTAAGGTGCGGGAGTAGTTTTTTCATACATTTTAGACCTCCAGGATGTACATTTTCGAAATTTGTTTGATTTCTGTTATATATATATATATATATATATATATATATATATATATATATATATATATATATATATATATATATATATATATATATATATATATATATATATAGCAGTGGCGGCTCGTGAGGTTTAGGTTTGAGGAGGCTACAAGAGGTGTTAAAAAATACACCATAGGCGAAAATTTTTAGGATTTCAAGGTCAACCGCCTTATAATTTAAAGAAAATCAAAGTAAAACAAGCACCCTAAGCTATTAATTTGTTTTCACTTTCGAGTGTCTACCTTGAGACCTACAACTCCTATTTACAATATTCACAAAAACTCTTCTCAGCCAATTAATCAATTCATCTATTCATCAAATTTTTTGTTCTTTCACAAAATACGTACCTACTTACCTACTAAACGAATTTGTTAACAGCTGGTGAGAGCAAATAAAAAGCTATTATATATTTTTGAAGATTAGCGGGATTCTGCGATCTTCAACGTTAGCAAAATGATCTATAATATCCTCGTAAAATTTTTCGCCAAAGGTTTTACCAATTCCTTTTCAATCGACAACAAACTAATATTTTTCAAACGATCCTGGCTCATTGAATTTCGTAAATAAGTTTTAATTCTCTTAAGAGTGGAAAACGAGCGCTCTACGGAAGCCGATGTCACCGGGATAGAAACAATTAGACATAAGAGTTTATAAACATGGGGTAAATCTTGATTCAAATCATTATCAAAAAGTTATTCAATAGTCCTCACATGGTTTTCATTTTGCCCCAAAATTTCATTGTCATTATAAACAACACACAGTTCACTTTTTATGGCCACCTTATCAAAAAAAGTGTATTTTTGACATAAATTTTCCAAAAGACTATCTGAAAAATTAGCCGAAAATCCGGTAAACAAATTTTTATTGAATAAGTCGAAGAAATGCAGTTCTTTCAAATCAGAGAACCTTATTTCTATTTGACCCCTAATAGTATCCAAAATTTCATAAAATATTTGCTTATAGTGAAGCTCCATATCTGCGTAACTGAATTTCTTTCGTTTTGGGCTAAATTGAGTCGTATCATCAGTAGTTTGAAATACAGAAAATAGTTTTTTAAAATAAACTTCTGCACAAAATTTTGAAATTTTTTCCAAAAGAAACTTGAGCCGATTTCTTGAGTAAATTACATCTGAAAACTTGTGCTGTAAGATTTGAAAAACTATTTCTGTTTGTTCAAAAATTAATTTAAAGATGTTTAAAAAATATATAAATTCCTTATCTTGTAAGTAAGATATTAATCCGCGTGCTGTATTTAAAGTTACTTTATCGGTGAAAAATTCCTCACTTTCAACAAGGTATAGAATTAAATCCTCAAATCCTAAGCGGCCCCAAACAGAGACATTTTCACTAGTAAAAAGTAAACACTGCACCAAATTGTTTAATTCAGGGGTAGGTCGCAATGTTTTTATCAAAACTTTATCCTCATAACTTAGTGCACTAAAGTTATGGGATAACAAATATTCCACTAAGTCACCATTGAAATTTTTGAAATTAACTTCAGTAACCAAGCTCATTTTAAAACAATACGCGAGCAATATAAGTAAACACGCTGCTGTTCGGCCATTACTAACTACGATCACACTACGACGATTCAATTAATGCTTTCCAACGAATTCACTCGATGTCACGCGAAATTCTATAGTTGTGATTGGTCGACATTGTATGAGACTGGGTCTCTATCGGTGTTGCCATTTACATGTGTTTTGCTTTTCTATTGCAATGAAGTATTCATTCGGAGTATTTGCACCGTTGTTTGCTTTTCTGTGGCAGGCATAATGAACATTGAGAATATACCTTTCCATGCCTGCGCAGCGTTGCCACAAATCTTGAAATGAATGGAATGCAGTAAATGTAAATACCTTCAATCGTAATTAATAAATTATATTTTTTAATGTAGGTTGAAAGGAAGGTAGGTGCATAAAATAATATGATTTTGATTAATATGAATATGCTGAATGCTGTCTATTCAATATAATATATTAGTGATACACGGAATTTTATTGAGGAGGCTTAGCCTCCTTAGCCTCCTTTGACTAGCCGCCCCTGATATATAGGTATACAGGGTTATTCACGTTATTCGACACGAAGATTTATGGCTATAGTATTTGATTTTATAAAAGTTTTTTCTTCAGGATGGATAGGGACCTATTAGGACTACATTTCAAAAATATTTTCATGTTGTACAGGGTGTTCCAAAAACACGAAAAGTATCAAAGTTGGTATTTTTTAAATGGAATACCTTGTATATAATTTCATTTTTAGATGTTACAGTGAAAACAAATGCCAGTTTCATTAAATATCAACTCACCTAAACCTCATGGTTTTTGAAATATCTCGTATTTTGTGAAAATGTAGTATCAGTTTTAACGCTCAAACTCTCAACTGGTGTTTTCTTGTTTTTAAACAAATTAATGATAAGGCCTACTAACTGGATCAAACATTATGTCGCACTTGTGAAATATTGACTAATTCAGACTTGGTGTGTAAAAATAAAGGTTAAATAATTGCATCTTTACATTCAGAAAAGATTAGCTGATACGCTGTTTTCATGAGCGACTTGGTAAATAAAAAATTTCTTAAAATTTGTTTGCAAAATGAAAATGATCATTTTATGTAAAAACGTGGAGAGTTATCGATAAGAATGTATTCAGGTATTCGATAGACAATTATATTTCACATCTGTAGGTTACATTAGAATACGGGCCGATTCATTTAAGTTGAACAAGTGAGTGCCGTTTAAAGATTGCAATAATTTTACCTTTATTTTTACAAACCAATTATAAGTAAGTTAATAGGTCCCAATCCATCCTGAAGAAAAAACTTCTATAAAATCAAATAGGTACTTTTGCCATAACTCTTCGTGTCGAATAACGTGAATAACCCTTATATATATATATATATATATATATATATATATATATATATATATATATATATATATATATATATATATATATATATATATATAATCTTTTGATAATTATTAGCAATAATAGGCTTGTTGAATCTCGAGAAACTCGATTTTATTAAAAAGTTGACGTCAACTTTTTAATAAAATCGAGTTTTTCGAGATTCAACAAGCCTGTTATTGCTAATAATTATCAAAAGATTAGAAATAGTTCACAGGCAACAACAATTCGAATGAATATATATATATATATATACATATATATATATATATATATATATATATATATATATATATATATATATATATATATATATATATATATATATATATATATATATATATATATATATATATATATATAAATAATATATATATATATATATATATATATATATATATATATATATATATATATATATATATATATATATATATATAAAGGGTGTAAGGCACATCAACCACCAAAATTTTTGGGGATATTGTTTAGGACTCTGATGAGTCCTAAGACTCACGGTTAACAACATATAATTTTATGTTTTCAATATTTTTAAAATAAATATTCTGTAGATAATGTATGCTTGTTCAAATAAATAATAGTTTTTTTACAACTGACAGTATCAAAGGCAAATATAAGGATGTCAATTCCAGAAAATTAGTGATTTTGTGAAAATGAATCAAATTCAAAATTCAATGGTGAAAAAAGTAACAACAATTGGGAGCTTCACACTCTTTTAAAATTTTCTCTACTTAATAATCTTTTTAACGGTATGCTACAAATTGATAAAAAAAACATTTCTGCTTCAAATTGGGGATATTCCTTCAAAAAGACGGAAATGGTTCGGACTTAGTGAGGAAAACCATTTTATTTTTATGACCGTTTATTTGAGCAAAAGTTAAACTACTAACAACAATTCAATTTCTAAATGTTCTCTAGTTACAAATATTGTTCGAACTGTTCTCCCTTGTTCCTAATGCACGCCCGATACCTCTTTCTTACTGAAAACGTTACGGTGGCTAGTTATTTGTTGAAGCAGAAATATTTTCCTTTTTTGTTAGAACAAAATGTGATTTTATGATCGTTTATATAAACAAAAGTTAAACTACTAACAATAATTCAATACCTAACTGCTCTCTTGTCACACATTTTTTTTGAAGCAGAAATATTCTTTTTCCGTATTCACATATATATTTTCAAAATGTAAGAAAAGAGCAGGTCACTAAGTACTGGCTACCGTAACGGTTGAAGTAAGAAAGAAGTGTTAGAAAATTTGTAACTAGAGAACAGTTAAATATTAAATTATTGTCAGTAGTTTAACTTTTGTTCAAATGAACGATCATAAAAATGAAATTGTTTTCCTCACTAAGTCCGGAAGATTTACGCCTTTTTGAAGTACGCGATGCACTTACAATAGAGGGTTGAAATTTGGTACGTGGATTGAGTTGATGTTGAGGTACGTTCTTTCGTTGGTTTCAACTTTTTTCCTCAACCACGATGCACTTTTTTCGATAAAATAAATTATTTTCAATTTTTTTAATTCGGTTTGCTAATCAATCGTGATTTTCATCAACTTACTGTTTTCCACTTTTTTGAGTCTTATCGAGAATCCGGTTTCAAATTTTCATAAAATTTTCCAAACAGCTAGATCGTTCTTCGAGGTGCACGGTGGGGCGTTACCCAATACAAATTGTTGCAAAGTGATGCCGAACGAGGTAAGGTGAGGCGGCCTCGTTCTGCCTCGACTCGATCCTATCACAGATGTATCCCCGTCTTTAAAAAGTGACCACCAGTTAGTTCAAATATTCAGATCTTAAGATAAATAATGCCCAAGTTTGCGTAAACTTGATTGTGGGTAATAAACAAAGATTAAAGATAAAACAATGTGTTTATATATATATATATATATATATATATATATATATATATATATATATATATATATATATATATATATATATATATATATATGAAACTTTTTGATAATTATTAGAAATGTTCGAAATAGGTTCAAATTATTTTGATTCTGAAAAGTCAATGAATAGGGTACTATTTATCTTTTTTTCAAAGTTTTTTTATTACGGCTGTGGCCGTCTTCAGTTATTAATTACGTGCTATTCAGTCCAACAGACAGGTCTGTTGATATTAGATGGGAAGGGAACCACAGAAACCTTCACCCACGTAATGTACAAAATAGGTTTAAAATATTTGATTGTTGTCTTTAAAAAGATTCAACAAGCCTTTTATTGCTGATAATTATCAAAAAGTTAGAAATAGTTCACAGGCAATAATAATTGAAATAAATATATATATATAAATAAATATATAAATATATATATATATAATAAATAATAAAAATATATATATTAATATATATATATATATATATATATATATATATATATATATATATATATATATATATATATATATATATATATATATATATATATATATATATATATATATATATATATAAAAAGAAGAAAGGTAGTCTTTGCTGACTAGTTAGGATAAGAATTAGGATCAAATATTTGTGTATAGCAGCAAGCAAAAAGTGTACTATTTTAATATTATATTTCCGATATTTCGACAATGATTACTTTCATCTTCAACGAAGCTACAAAGAATAAGCACAAAGAAAAATCACAAAATGCCACATAACAACCAACAGTAACAATACTCACTGTGTCCTTGAGAATGATTGCAAAACATGTAATGATCGAGATACATCATTATCGATTTCTATAAAACATTATTGATCGAAAACACACATGTTGTGATCATCAACTTACATTCTAGATTCTTACAACAAAAATAAAACAAAATATAGTTAATTTAGAGGAAGCATTGTTGAAGATATAAATTTCAAAATTCAAAAGTTTAAAAAAGCTGCCTTATGTTGCTGATGTTTCTCCAAGGCTTGCACGAATTTTCAGGTTTTTTGGTCACATAAAGATTGCCAATATATCAGTGTTAACAATAAGTTCCATTTTCACTAAAGTTGAAGATAAAACACCTTTAACTTCACAATCTCATTTAGTATACAGCATTCCTTGCTCCAATTGTGATAAATTATATATAGGTCAAACTTGTACAACCCTTAAGGACAGAATTACCTCACATAAGAGTGATTGTAGGTGTCATCCTGAAAGATGTGCTTTGAGTGAACATGTGAGTCTTACAGGTCTTACAGGTGAAATTATCAATTTTAGTAACACCAAGATATTGACGAGGGAAAAAAATTCTTCCAAGAGATTTTTTATGGAGATGGCATTTCTCAATCAGAAAATTGCTTAAATAAAAGAACAGATCATGTCAGTGATATTTATTTTTTTTCATTAGATTTTGATAAAAACATCCATTTAGGTAATGTGTGAGGAATGAGTTGTTTCGCTTTTTGAGTCAGTTGGGTTTTTAGCTAATTTATTTTTTAGCAGTGGCCAAATTGTGGACTGTAACTGTCATAGTTCATATTAGAATTTTCCTGAGTGCTGTCTCTGTCTATTTCTTAATCAAGATGGCTGGTCGCGTCCTTTCAGAAAATATGTAACGACGAAGTAGATTTTTTTGTTTTTAATCTTATGAATTTTTAATTTTATGTCTTCAACAATGTTTTCTCTGAATTAATTATATTTTTTTAATTTTTGTTGTGACTTTTTGAAAGTGCAATGTTAGTTGATGATCATCACATGTGTGTTCTCGATCAATAATGTTTTATAGAAATCGATAATGTTGTATCTCGATCATTACATCTTTTGAAATCATTCTCAAAGATACAGTGCGTATTGTTACTGTTGGTCGATCTGTAGCATTTTGTGATTTTTCTTTGTGCTTATTTTTTGTAGCTTCCCTGAAGATGACAGTAATCATTGTCGAAATATCAGAATTATAGTGTTAAAAGAGTACACTTTTCGCTTGCTGCTATACCCAAATATTTTATCCTAATTTATATATATATATATATATATATATATATATATATATATATATATATATATATATATATATATATATATATATATATATATATATATATATAATAAAGTATAAACATTAGAATAAAACACACTTGGCTTATGTTTCACTATATAAAATTATTTTTCTAAAAGTGTGCGCTTTCAACCCTTTTCCCGCACGCATTTCAATTCGTGCAATGCGACTCTTCAGTCACATTGCCAAACAGTGCGGAAAAAAACCCTGCTATTCCATTTCCGCACGCGTTTGCGTACGGTAATGGAATAGCGGGGATTTTTCTCGCACGATACTTATTTTTATACGATTCATTTTTATTATAATTAATTTTACCTTAATAACTTTGTTCAAATAAGTACCTGAAACACCATGCATGGCAATGTCAATTTGATATTAAATTATATTGATGTCACTTTAAAGTCAAGTTTCAAAAATTGTGATCTTAAATGAGTGATTCGGAAAGTATTCCTTCTGATATTGAAGAAGAGGCATCGAGAGCCATTTCTGGATTGCTACCAGAAAAATCCAGGCAGAAGTATGAGTCTGTATACCATAAGTATGAAGAGTGGTGTTCGGAAAAAAAGAGAGAGTGCGGTAATAAAAATGCGTGCGGTAAGAGCTTCTTAACTCACTGGAGTAAATAAATAATGATATGTCTCTATGCACCGAACACCAACAACGACGTTACTATGGAAACGACATGTGAATTAACATAATATGCCATATCAATTGCCATGATTTGAAATGTCAAATACGATCGTGGCCATCCTTGATCTAATTGTTTATTGTTGATTAAATGCAAAATCGCCATATAAAAATATTAAATTGGCAATTTTTCGAAAACTAAAAATTTCAGGTATAAATGACCTTAAACAAAGTTACCTTAACTTTTAATGCTTAATACTACAAAATATATAAAATTGGGGGTTCATATTTGAAAAAATTGATTTTTGTCAGTTTTCTCATTCTCATTTGAGATCTCATTTTATGAACACCCTGTATGATTAGTTATCCAAATATTGTACAAAACCTATCAAAGTAAGTCCTTCTCAACAAGAAATCCTACCCAAAGTAAGTAATAAGGGCTTTCTTATAGGAACAATAATTGATAATTATATTAGGACTTGAAATCGTCATTTTTGACATAAAAACGTAAATATGTCAAAAACTTTTAGACTAAGGTATAAGATATGATCCATAAAATCTGCTTAAAATCTTGGGCGAAATTAAAAATTGTAATAATATATAGGATGTCCCATTTAAAATAAGCGACTTAGGTCTGTTTCCGGTATAACCGGAAATGCCCAATAAATGAAATTATTTTACCTGAATAGGCCCCAAGACGTCTAGCCAGTTTCAAAAATTCCCAATTTTTTCTACATTCTCTTTCTGAGATATTGATCGATGCAGTTGCTGGCGCTCCACACTGTATATATATATATATATATATATATATATATATATATATATATATATATATATATATATATATATATATATATATATATATATATATATATATATATATATATATATATATATATATATATATATTTTTATATATATATATATATATATATATATATATATTTATATATTTATATATATATATATAAATATATATATATATATATATATATATATATATATATATATATTATATATATATATATATATATATATATTATATAAATATATATATATATATATATATATATATATATATATATATATATATGTATATATATATATATAATATATATTATATATATATATATATATATATATATATATATATATATATATATATATATATATATATATGTATATATATGTATAATATATATATATATATATATATATATATATATATATATATATATATGGGACTCGAGTTGATTTAATGTCAGATATATCATAGTTTTCTCGTGGTAATTTTTTCTGCTATCACTTCTTCAAAATTTGACGAATGAGTTTCGTTTTCCAAATTTATACTATCAGAATAGAATTTCAATTGATTAGCATAAAGAAATTTTTTTATATTTTTAATCAACACGAAAAATTTTTGCATCAATATTTCTTATAGGAACAATTGATAATTATATTAGGACTTGCAATCGTCATTTTTGACATAAAAACTTGAATATGTCAAAAACTTTTAGACTAAGGTATAAGATATGATTCATAAAATCTGCTTAAAATCTTGGGCGAAATTAAAAAATGTAATAGTATATAGGGTGTCCCATTTGAAATAAGCGACTTAGGTCTATTTCCGGTATAACC